>CALSCP010002225.1:0-43932 GCA_943704425.1 Ministeria vibrans ATCC 50519
TTGCCCTGGTGCACATGGCCCGACATCGCACGCCACAATCGTTCACGTTGCACGTCCTTCAATTGCCGTTTTGCATTATGATCCTGCAAATCTAGACCGGCAGTAGCACCAGCCCTATCAACAGGCACCTGATTGGTCGCTTCGGCATCCGCGCGCTCCACTCGACGGCTCCGGCCATCACCACCTAAGCGAACGCACACGCCACTGATTGGCATGGACCCCAATAATGCACACAAGTCCCAACGCATGGCCAGGTCCGCCAAATAACCATTGTTTCCTTCCACATTACGCACCCAAACGCTCAAAACCACCGCGAGCAATCTCATCAGCACGCTCATTCCACTCCACTTCACGCGTCCGAGCGCGATCCGTCACATGTGCCTTACGTGCAAACCCTCCGTCTTGGCGTGAAACTCTTCACGCACCAACAAAACGTCCCGCACTTTAATCCTAACCCCATATGTCGCGCGATCAGTGCTTTTTCGCACAGCTGGGCGAGTATAGTAGAGCAGAAAGCGTTCTGAAATTTCCAGCGGTGATTGTTGTAGATGTTTTCCTCGTTGCTGCTACTGTTGTGGGTATGGTATGGCTGCGCACGGTCGACACGTAAACGTGTTGATGTCGGCTGTCGCTAATTTTGAAGCGAGCGAGAGCGAGGTCTTTTCATTCATTCCGCAGCGGATGCAGGTTGGAAGCAGGCTGGGCTTAGGTGGTCCCCATGATGAGAGTGTTGCAACAAAGCAGCACCAGCACCTCTCTCAATTGTAACCTTTTCCGCATTTTGCTCCGGTAGTTTGACGCCTCCAGCGGGGGGGGGAGTATCTATCTGTCTCTAAGTGGCGACGCTTTCGTGGTCTATTCATAATAGTTATGGCGATGTTATAAAATTATCTTTATTTTCTCTTCATAAGAACTCAGTTTGTCTCTATAGCTATGTACATGTACAGGAGCTTGAGCCCCTCACTATGTAATCATTAGATTTTGACCAATTGCAAACGTCAATGCACTGATTGGACATTAACTATCTAAGCGCGTACACGGAACGTACTGTGTTTTTTTTTTGTTTACATTTAATTCATATAATATTTTTTTAATTTGACTTCGTGAGCTTATAGAGACCAAAAAGGCAGTAGGCGGCGCAACCGATGGCAAACCCATTGTGGAGGACCTTTCGGACAGAGTCATCACGGCGCACGAGCACCACTGGGTTGGACGAGCGCAAGTGCTCCACGGGAATACTGCGGAACTCGGAGCCATCCCAGTCGACCTGCGCATGAGGAGAGATACGGGGATAAATTATTAAGTAGGGTGAGGGTTTGCTCCGAGTCACATACCTGATACTTGCACAGAGGGTCCTTGCGCCATTCTAAGTGATATGCAAGCGCACAGACAACGCTGGCCGCGCCAAAGGGAAGCGTGAAAAACGAAAAAGACACACTCATGTACTTGGAACACACGGGTGACATCTGCGCGCAAACAGGAGTAGAGGGAGACAAATCAGTACAAGCGGGCCAGCGAGTCGGAAAAAATTAGAATCGATGTAGATCGAATGAAAAGCGCACCACATCAGAGTTTACGTGAGAAAAGACGCAACTATTATAATGACTGACAAAACATCACAACAATAATACAGAAACAAGCGTCATCGTCGAAGAAGGGACACTTCGAGTACAAATAACTACATTATAAATCACACAGAATAAAAATACAAGACGTATGTACAAACAGAGTGGCTACTGACGGACCGCTCCACACTGCGATACATTCAGTTAGAAAATGGACTGGCCAAAAGCACCACAATACAATCCGTTAGAAAATGAACGGAGCACATAGAGCAATACATTCAGTTTGAAAACAATCAATAACAAGACGTAATGATACATTGAAATGGATTGGTCAAAAATTAGTATACATACAGTTTGAAAACAGACTGATTAAGAACACCACAAAACAATCAGTTTGGAAGTGGACCAAGTACCGCCGGCGATAGATTCGGTTGGAAATGGAGGGGTCAAATCAAATGATAGCCGTTCTTACCAAGCACAGCAATCCGGACAGGACAGCCGACTTGTGCATTGTGTTGCCGATGCGAATGGTTGCTGCCGATTCCTTTCCGACACTCTACAGCAGTAGACATTAGCATACAGCATAGACTACATGTGGAGGAGGCCATGGCCTCGACAGCCTTTGCGCATTCGCAACAAGCACAAAACGTTTCTTTTTTTTTTTTGAAACACAGGGTGACAATTGGGCCAAGTGGGCGTCTTCACGACACGTACCTCGTCGTCGATTACAATGAGACTGACTTGCTCTTTCATTGACGCGTCGAGCTCCTCCCACATTTCATCGCGGTTCGTTCCCTGAAGGTGCTTGAAATGTTTCAAACTGTGCCGACCGACACGACAAATGCTTTACCTGTAAGATCACGTACGACTCGATGTCCTCACTATCCACTGACTCCTCGTCACTCTCCGCATTGGAAACAACCTCGTCGTCAACTGGTGTGCTGGTTGCACTTCAGCAAGTTCAGCAGTGTATTGGATGTTCTTTTATGTCATCTTCGTACTTATCGGCTGACATTACTCCTGTGTCTATCTGTCTAAACTATCTTTCTTCTACAATCTATGCGACCAAGTCAGTCGATTAATTAATTTCTGACTTGTGAGATGATGATTTTTTTTGTGTTATTGTTGATGAGCTTTGTGAGAGAGACTGAGTCAAAGAGATAATCAGATAATTAATAATAATTAATAATAATAATAAATTTGTTAATCGTCTCCTGTGGGTTCTCGATATGCAAGCGTCTCGACTCCTGTTAGGCACCCTTCGCCAGACGCCGTCGGCCTCGCGCGCCGCCGCCCTGCGTCTCCCTCAATCTTCTTTTCGTCGAACACTCTCAACCGTTGCTATTCCGCCAGCGCCCCGCTCGAGCCCCGTCACTGCTATCGGCTTCTTTGGCGTCACCAGCGCGTGCATCTACGTCGGCGGCAAATGCTCCAAGGCGGTCACCGATTTTCTTGAAGAAACCGATTTGTTCATTTATGAGGACGACGACGACGACGACGACGACGATTAGGCTCTCATTGTACCAACCATTACACACCTCACGCATTTGTACTTCTTATATGCCCAACTGTGTCCTTCTTGACGATCTTCTTGAGGTTTTTTTTTTCTTTTTCCCTCTCTCCTTTTCTCTTTCCTCTCCTTCAATCAGCAGATAGAAGAGAAGATGATCACAGTATCACCACTCTCTATCCTGCAATGAGCAATCCGATTCAGTGGCGCGGCGCCAGTAATTCACACTCACTGGCATAACTAACATAACAACGACCAAAATCACCAAAATTGAAAAATGAAAATTCCAAATTCATTCGTTTTTTATATCTTTACTCTACCGCGCACGTAGTACGTATGGGAAACGCAGAATCTGTCCCGGTCCAGACGACCATCGTGCCAAAGGCACAAGATCCACTTGTATGACTCTCCCTTGCAATATGACGAACCAAAAATAAAACCGCTCATCGCTCGCTTTATCCAAGTAGACTGGCCCGTACAGCGAACAGCACCCTCCACCGTACACACCGGTACATTGGTTCACAACATCATTGCATCTCCTCACTCAAGTCTTTTCCTTCACTTTCTTCCCTCTGGGAATTTTTCTTGCACTCAAGGACAGACTGCTCAACCGGCTCCAGCACATCGATACACGCAACAACAACAGCAGCAGTACCCGCCACAGCAACCTTATGCATCACAACAACAACAGTATGCGCCACAGCAGCACTATGCATCGCAACAACAACAGTATCCGCCACAGCAGCAGTATCCGCCCCAGCAGCCGTACCCACCACAACAACCTCAGTATGCTACGCAGCAGTACGCCCCGCAGTACCCACAGCAGCAGGTAGTAGGCGTGTCTTCTTTTGAGCCTGGCTATCGCGCTGGTGCACCGGGAGCCCGGGCAGGACACGTTCCTCCCCCACCTCCTGGTTGTGCACCGGTGGCGGCGCAACACGCTGTCGCTGCCGGTGGCACTGCAATCGTTCAGCCTCAACGGGGTTCTTTTTGGACCGGTGGTGGTGATGGAGGTCTTCACTGAGAGTGATGCTGTCCACTATACGCAACTTAGACGAACTTCAACGAACAATAAAAATAAACTGATATTATTGTTATAATGTTATTATTATAATACACATGCTATTTTTTGTCCGTAGCGTTTCACTTAGTGTACAGGTCAAATGGCATCGTCCTCGTGCAGGATTGACTGCGGAACGCTGCTCGGGGGCTGTGCCAGTGCGTCTGACGCTGGCAGGGGCGACGTTGAAGGGTTGCGTCGCGTGTCCCGCGCCACCTCCGCAATAATACTCTGCGCAATCTAACGTACAATACCAATAATAATTGTAACATTAGTATAATTGAGATCAATCACACCAGAATCACACCTCGAGTGCCTTTTGATCTCGCTCTCGACGATCAACCGTCTTGAACAGCCCAACACGCGACACCTGAGGCTCTACAGGAACAGCAAACGGACATTAGACAACTGGGTGGCATGCCGCATCCGTGCAAAAGAGAGTTACTACCATTGAGCGACGGCTCTAGCGCCACCATGGCCTGCTCCGTAGTTTGGTCGCGCACGTACACTCCCCACTCGTTGACGCGCCCCAGCGCAAAGCGTTGTCGTCGTTCGCTCTCTTCGCGGGCGAGACGCGCCTTACGCTCCGCATCAGACTCGGCTGCGTCGTGTCCCGTTCGCCCTTCGTGTACAGCAGACGCATCGTCGTGCTCGCTGTCCGAGTGGCTCTCCTCAGACTCTAGCTGCCCTTCGCTGTCCCGTCCGCCCTGTCGTGCCGTGCCGTCAATCTCTCGCACGTACTGCTGCCAAAGAGGACTCTGCAGAAACGTTTGCAAGTGCTTCTCTTCAAGCTTGGCAAACACAACCGCCTAAAATAACAATAAAATGAATAATAATATTATTATTAATAATAATTTTTATTATTATTTTTCTTAGTATTAATATTATTATTATTATTTTATTGTTGTTGTTGTTGTTGTTGTTGTTGTTGTTGTAATTATTATTATTATTATTATTATTATTATTATTATTGTTGTTGTTGTTGTTGTTGTTGTTATTATTATTATTATTATTATTATTATGATAAAAAACACATACACACAAAAAAAAGTTCACCTGAAGTTTTGCAAAAGTGCTGGGTGGTGGACCATCTTCGGCGCAAATGTTACACTCGATTTCAATGCGGGCTCGATCGGCAGCGCCGACGGGTGCGCGTGCCTGCATGCTCACGTGGCGCTCATAGATAGCCATGGCATCCTCCTGGTTACGCATCGCTGCTGCCGCCCGCTCCGTTTCCTCCGCCCACGCCGCACTGCCTCCCCCTGATCGCGCTTCGTCGCCGTCGTCGTCCTCCTCCTCCTCCTTTTCCTCTAATCGTCTCGTCTCCTCGATGCTCACCCCCACTACCACAAGGTTGTGCACCCATGCATCGACGGTGAGCCAGAATTGCAGCTGTGCGCTGCCATATGAACCTCCTGAACGCTCAAGGTGTTCGCGCAAGCAGGCCATTGTGTCGTGGTTCAATAAAATGTCCAACAATGTTAGTTGGCCGTGCTCGAGAACCCGCATAATGTGTCCTGCAAACTCACGACTACGTCGAAACGCGGGCCACACGCGCGACTCCATTTTGTGCATGAGAAAATCGACAGCCGGATCAAACGCGTCGTGTGGCGGATCGCCATCCTCCTTGCTGATGTTGAGCACCACTTGCTGACGTACGCTCGCCGGAATCCTCAGCGGCTGCGTTGCTTGCATCGAAATGAACCGTTCGTAGAGCGACAACGCCAGTGACATAGCGTCCTCAATCGCTTCCGCCCGTGCCGCCGCCAACGCCTCCGCGTCCAGCTCCGCCCCACTAGGCTTGCGCGAGCCAGATAAATACGTGCTCTGGTCTACCACTGTCGCCGCTGTTGCTGTGGCAGGCACGTCTCCCAACAGTGCCAAAGGGGGTCGGCGGGCAATGGCTCGGCGATAAGATGCGACTTGCATACAAAACTGAAATGACGCGACAGTTCGCGGCGCGCATCGTTCAAGGAACGGCACAAACGCGCTGATGCAAGAGTGGCCACGCATCACGGCCCCCAGCGTGGGCGACAATGCACTCAGGCGGCGAGTGCCACGTACAGAGGTCCGGAACTCCGCGAGCGCTTTTCGAAACGTTTGCGGCGTGTGTGCAGCCGGATCGCTGTTGCGCATCGATGTCGCCGATGTGCGTCTTGTAGAGGGTAATGCGGCAGGCCCAGCTGCAGCGGACCGTGTCGCTTGATTCGACGTGCGACTGGCCGTGCGCGTTCCCGTTAGAAGTGAGCCAGACCTTGTGTTTGGCCTGCTTTGTTGCGGCGGCCGCGACCCTGCCGTCGAATCTACTTTCCCTCCAACTCCTGAAGGGGTGAAACGTCAAACAAAAACAGGCACTGGATCAAGTACCTGAAGCAGAACTTGAGGTAGACGGTGGGCGCGACATCTTTGCACGCGATGAGAAAAAAATAAACAATAATAATTTATATGAATAAACAAGGCACACACGTCACACGCCACACGTCTCACGTCACACGTCTCACGTCACACGTAAACACACACACACACACGAACAATCTATGAAGCAAAACAATTGATCAACTTATTATAATCAAATAAATCAATGCTCGTTTGTTTTGTTTTGATAGCCCGTAGGGGTTTGAGTTTTTAGTAGTCACACGCGAACACTTGACATTGCGTAGGGTGTTTCATTGTTTAATGCTCATTGCTCAATGCTGAATGTTTGGAAAGTAACGAATGTATGAGGGCATGTGTTTTGAGTTCTGAACGAGACTGAATCACACTGTTGAAGTTGCGAAACTTGCATCGTGTCACAAATTTCAAAATATCTCGATTCATGTACATTTTTCAACAGTATCCCAAAATGTCCTCACTCGGATCTGATCCAAATGACGTTGACCACGAGGAATCTACAAAAAGAAAGAAAAAAGAATCAAGAACAAATTCATGCCTCTGCGCACACTCACCGAAAGCACTTTGACATTCCATTTGGTCACATTAGAATCGGTTACTTGATCATCAAATTTCAAGTGAAACCCACAAGCTACACAACCCGGGGAAAAAAAAAAAAGCTAAAGTGGTCAGAAAGAGAGAGAGACGGACGCAAAAAAGAAAAACAAACACCACACACACCTTTGGAAAAGATGTCGGTGGGAGATGAATAGGGCCAGCCTTTAAACTGCCAGGTCTTTCCATCGGTGAAGACAGCAACAACGCGCTTCCAGTCGTCGGGAGTCAGGTGCTCAACAGAGTCAATGACCTGGTACGGCAGTAGCCGCTGGTCTGTTGTCGTGCGCTGACGGTGCGCAATCGTCACGTTCTGCGGCTTCTTCCCTGCCTCCTCCTTGCGCTTCTGCTCTGCCGGCACGTAAATTAGATCTTGCAGAAACGCCGACACATTGTAAATGTTGATCATCGACGTGAGCGACGCTGGCACAATGATGATGGGGGTACTCGACACTAAAGCACACAATCACTTCAGATCAGATGCAGTTTTTGTTGATGCACCGAAAAAACGTACCCTTCTTCTTAGGCTTGGACGGCGATTTGGACGATGATGTGCGCGACGATGTCTTGCGCGACGACGACGACGACGACGACGACGAAGCATGCGTCGACCTATACAAGCACGTTCATCAGCACCAACAAGCCATCACACCACAACCACCAATCAATCAAACAGATATCATACCGTGATGCCGAGGACGATGATGATAAGGGGGCTGGTGACGAAGCACTAGACTCGTTCTATTTAAAAATGACAAACCTGGTTAGAAACAAACAACAAAATAATAACAACAACAACTAAAAAAAAAAAAAAAAAAAAAAAAAAAAAAAAAAAAAAAAAAAAAAGAATAGTAGAAAATGTAGTGGAGCGTTTGGGGCTGCGGTGCGCGCAGACATTGTATAAACACACGCAGTTGCACGTGGGAGAGGAAGGCAGGCCGCTACTTGTGCTGATTTTTGCAAGCGAAGATTTTTTTTTTTTTTTTTTTTTTTTTTTTTTTGACAAATGTCCTTTCGAGAACTGGTGGAGGGTGACCGGTTTGATGAAGCAGAAGGAGTTGAATGCGACGCAAATGAGGATGTTTCCTGGCTACTGGAGCGGGCGGTGCAGCAGACGACGGCCGTGGCACAGCGAGAGAGTCTGTTGCGATTGAGTGCGCAACGCGCTGCGCTCCTTTCGACAGGCCAAAGCAGGTGCCAATCGATGCTATATTGCCTGGCGCTCATGGATGACGCCTACGACACGTCGGACGCCACCGACGAGTCACTTGCGGGGCTTGTGACCACACTCGGTGGCGACAGGACACTCCGGGACTTTCTCGATCGCCACTTTGACACCCTTCTGCAACAGTTGAGGCCCTTCCTCGCCTGCAACGACAATTCACACGCCCAGTCGTGGCACACTCATCTGTGGGTTGTGCCTGCTTTCAAGGGCGTCGTGACGCGTCTTCCACGGCCCCATTTGCACGAACGAGTCGTTTGGATTTTGCCGGGGCTCATGCGACTGCTACAGGACTATCGTGAAGCGAACAAGCGCGATGGCATTGCCATTTGCGATCATGTGGTTCAACACGTGGACGCTGCCGAGTTGCGCTGGAATGGACATGCCGAGGTTCTCTTGCAGTCGCTCGAAAATCAGGTGTACGTCCACGATGCACAGGTGTTACACGCTCTCGCCGGACCACTTGTCGACCTGCTGGCGTCGCTGGAGCCCTGGCGATTGCACGCCAAAATTACTCGTACCTCTGTTGCTGAAGGCGGCGGTACTACGACTAGCACGGTTTTACCGAGTGCCGTGTACGTGGTGGAAACACGACGCGAGGCGGACAGCAAAGGCGATGGGCACAAGAGCGACGCGACCATGCGCAAAGTCATGCAGAGCATCGCCATGAATCTCAAGCGTGACCAAGCCACACGCACCGCCTATGTACACCTACTTTCGTCCATGGTCACACTTCTGGGTGCCGACACCATCCGTCATCTGCGCGTCCTCTTGCCCCTCCTGTGCACACTCCTCGTTGACACGCGCACTCCCGATATTGTCGACTTGCTGCGTCTTGTCACCGCCGTCTGCTGGCCTCGCATTCCCGCACACACCGGTCAACTTATGGCCGCTCTCACGGCTGCCACCAGTGCGCCCTACACACCCGTCTCTGCCGACTTTGCCAAGGCCATTGAGCTCTTCAAGGACCACTTGCGAGACATTGGGTGTCGTCTCGAAGATTTTGTACACAAACCCCCTTGTAAATAATAATAATAATGTAATAATATGAATAATAGTGGTTGTATAATAATATTGATAATAATATACACAATCAATGTGGATCAAACAAGGAGTTAGGAGGACTCTTTTATTACAAGCTTTAAACTTACTCTTATTTGACTTCTCCTTCAATGGCTGATCCATTCAGCTTTGCTCGAAGCAGCGCGCAGCACCAGTCCGTCTATCGCGGCACCAAAGACTCCGTGGCGGCAAGTTCGGCCGGTGACTTTGATCATGGAGTACGCAGCACCCACGCCACGCCTCGCTGCCACTCTCATCTCACCCTGTGCGTTGTTGCTTTGTGTTTTGCCTTCCGCAGCCCGAAATGTCGGAAAGCATCCGGACGCGGAGGGACCGCATCTTTACTGACACCATCTCCTGCCCCGTCAAATTCGCAAAACAAACGGGTATGGGCTCGCCACATTGCCTCATTCGCTGCGGCACACTCACCCATTCCATGTATTGTGTCACTCAGCCAAGAAACGCGACGATCGCTGGGCCGTCGTCTGTGAGGATTTCCGTATCCGCATTTTCGTATGACTCGTTTTTTTTTCTTTTTTTTTTGCCTAACTTTAACTTTGATGACCGCTTCGTTTGCCCTTGTTTGTGCGTGTAGGCCAGCAAGAAGGACGCTCCACGAAAGCCCCTGCACCGCTTCCACGCATCCGACTTTTACATTCGCGAGTAGGAGAGGAGAGAGAGAGAGAGAGAGGAGAGACTCTCGGGACCTAAAGAGGGTGTTTTGTTGCAGTCCCGTTTCGCGCGAGATTTGTCTCTTTGACCTGGTCCAGAGCAAGATTTACATCATGCAGCTTGAAGCGATTGCCTTTAATGACTTTTGCATTGCGCTGAGGCGTTGTCGGTAACGTAGAGCGAGAGAAGCAAAGGCATTGCAACATGGATTGTATTCATACTACTATCATGATTGTGCGTTGTAGCGAGAACGGATCGATTCCACAGGCGCACTCTCTATGCGACGAGCGCGTGCACAAGGTGGGCTGGGTCTACTTGTGTGCCGGCAAAGGGTTTGATCCAGCCTACGTCTTTGTCATGGTCGTCAACATGCACTTGATCATGTGCCAATCGTCAGTGGTAAGACAAATGTTTTTGCAATCACCCCTTCTCTCTCTATTACTTTTTGTTTCTCCCTCAACCCTCCTTACTCTGTTGCTTTGTTTCTCCCTCACCCCTCCGCCCTCTATTTACCTTTTGTTTCCCTCACCCCTCCTATCTTTCTCGCTCGATTTTGCGGCACAGTTTGACGCAAACCAGACGGCGTGGCGTGCACTGATGATCGCTGAGTGTGGCTTTGAGCAGACCAACACGGGATTTATCATCTGCGATCGTGACTCCGTCTACACCTTTATCTGCTCCGATTCGGAGATCCCCGAGTGGCGCGAGGCCCTCTTTGAGTCGATCCGCCTCAGTGCCGCTCGTGTCATCTCTACGTGGGGCTCATGGAACAACGAAAAGGCCTACCTCTCGCTCAACATCAGCGATGGCATTTCCATCCGTCAAAACCGAATTGATGTAAATCCTATTCATTGCATGTACACAACCGTATAGATATCTTCTCTGTTGCGTTTGTAGGGCACTGAAGTGTGGCACCACGACTTTTTGACACTTCCACCGGCGGAAACGATGCGATTGACAGCCCTGCAGATTGAAAAAGTCGAAGCGGGCGGCGCAAGCAAACGCCCCATCATCTACTACATCATCAAGGTGGGTACCACCAGCACCCGTGTCTCCCGCTTGTTCATCACTCCTTCTCTCGCTCCCTTATTCTCTTCTTTTCCTCCTATGTTCTGTGTATCTGCCCTACGTCACCGATTGTTTTCGCTGCCATCTCTCCTCACACTCTTACGCATACATGCAGATTACCATGCTTAATTATGCAAAGCTGTTGTGGGACCATGCCGTACAGCTGCTGCGCTCGCTCAAGGACGAGCCGTGGTTCCTGGCCAACCCGGAAGAGCGCGACATTAATCAACAGCTGAGCCGCTCGGACCGCAACTTTGTCGTCGCGTGGAAGGACGCCGTGCCCCTCGATTTCTGGCTGGCCTTTCGCACGCAGTCGGGCGCTGTTGACTACACTCACATTCAGAATACGTGGGACTTTTGCTACATGGACGGTCGTGAGTACCTCAGCATTGTCGATTTGGTACGATCCTGTTTATCGTCTGAACTTGCACACTCGTCGTACTTAACACAAAAAATTCGCATAATTATAGGTGGATGAGCACAGCGTGATCCCCATTGAAAAGTACCGCGAATGCCTGCGGTGCCCTCGGCCCTCGGCGACATCTATGGCACGCAACCAACAGGATCTGTCCGACACACAGCGCAAGATCCGCGCAGGCACATATGGCTATGCGGGCGCACTTTTGTCGACATCCGGCAAGCGCGACTACAATGAGATGGGCGAGCTCAGGGTGCCACGCATGCCCCCTCCACCCTCCAGTGTGTACGTATATATATGTGTGTGTGTGTGTGAGTATATATATAATTATATATATATATTGTGTGTGTGGGTGTCTTTGTGGTGTGTGTATCTGTGCCAGAGGCAGTGTGGTGGTCCTTACGGTGGTTTGTATTCATTCTCGTCCTTTAGTGCGTCGAGTGAGACCGCAAAGTCTTTGCCCGACCCTGTGGCCTTGTCACGCGCCCTTGCCAATGCCATGGTCACCAACAACGACTACGGCAATCTCCCCGATAACGACGACGACGACGGTATTGTCGAGATGCGCAGTCGTGAGCGACTGCGCGTTGCCGCCGCCCGTGAGGTATGAAATCCCCTCGCCCGTTTCCCAAACAACCACTAATCTCCCTCCCAATAACCCAGTCTGGGGCGATTGACCGCACGAGTATGGCGCCGGGCAAATTCTTGTTGCGCTCTGGTGACTTTCTCGAGGGAGGAAGCGTGGAGCTTAGCGAGGACTATCTGGAGTTTGACGAAGGTGGCGTGACCACCAACTACGACAACCAGCCCGAGACAAGCAACTACAGCAACAATGCCGCCGGCGGATTCCGCCACGACTACGGCAACATGGGTCCGTCCGACGACGACTACCTGGAGATGGACGTGGGCGGCGCCGAGTCGCAGTCGCTTAAGGCCATGCCTTTGGGCTTGCCCCCGCAGCCCGGGAGCCACACGATGCAGCGGCAGCAAGAGTCAGGCATTTATGCAGCACCGTCTGCGATGGCGCCCGAAAACGACGACGAGGACATGAATGTTGCGACGGGGATCATCGCGGGCGCACCCGCCTACCTCTTTTTGCAGTACCAGCAGCGTCAGCGCAGCGAACAGCGCGGCCTCTACAGCACTATGCACTACCGCGAGCGACAGGAACGCTCTAAAATCTACGCGGCTGCCAATGTGTATGCGGCGACCGCGGCGGCTGGGGGCGGTGTGCGCGGGTCGTCCGCACTGGATCTGCTGCGGACGTCGGCTCAGGCAACGTCCGAGGGCAAGGTGCGCGACGCCGATATGCAGGCGGTGTACGACCTGCTCGCGTCGATGGACACGACGCTGCGCGACTCAGAGAATCGCGACTACGACCCACTGCCGCTCAGTCGCGAGTCGGCCGTGAATGATCCCGACTACGACCCCATCGCATCGTCTGCACGGTCGTCGCGCGTCGGCGGCGAGGGAGCCGACGGCGCCAGCGTCATTTACCAGGCGCGCTCGTCGGCCACGTACGACGACACCGAAGACGTGCCTTCCATCTATGGCGAGCTCAACTACGAGCCGTACGAGTCATCCATCTATGACGCACCCGGCCAGGTTGCCGCCGATCCCATTCCCGTCGACGATGCTCATTACGGAGGTACATTATTATATTATAATAATTATTATTTTATTGCGTGCTGGAGGAGAAAGCGATAGAGATATTATATTGACCCTTTTCCATTGTGTAGTTCCCGCGTACGAACGGTACAAACTACAAAGCAGCGACGACAAGTTTTCGACGTACCGCAGTCTCAAGCGACCCGCTCCCAAGGCCAAGGATGCCGGATCGATTCGCGACTTCTTCTCTGCGCGCGTGTCGGGCTCGCTCGAGATGGGTGGAAGTTCGTAGAAGAGGAGGGTGAAAAAAAAAAAAAAGTAATCGTGTGCGAGTGACTGTGGTAAACGTGTGTGGCTCGAGAGTAGAATGAAAGCTAAGAAAGAAAGAAACAAAAAAAGGTGTTTGTTGCATTATATTGAATCTGTGATGTTGCACACAATCGCATCAGACGATGAGGGTTCTTTCGCAGAGACGAAAAGACTTTCCCGCAAACGTCGTCACAAAAAAGAAGAAAGTGGGGAAGAAAGTGTGAAACGGAGAGTCATAATAATAATAATTTATAGTTTTTGTGTCGTGGTTTGTGTTGTTGACTTTTGTTGTCGCGCATGTTGCAAAACGTGATAAACAGACGGATTGTTTAGACGTTGATGTCCACTGGGCCCACTGTTGCGTTCGCCGAGCCGTACCACGCCGTCCAGTTGTCGTTAGCAACAGTGATGTAGTGTGACTCGCGTTCCTTCCACATTGCCTAATGAATGATTGGTTGTGAGCGATGATTAATTGTAAGTGTGTGAGTTCATGTTGAGGGGGTGATTTCAATTTTCTCGTTCTCTCTTGTGAGTCTTGCTGTAACATACTGCAATCTTTTCGTCGTAGTTCATGTAGAGTGTTCCATTCACAAGCGCTGTACATACGCAGTCAGTTGAAGAAGAAAAAAAGAACAATCATAAGCAGTCAGTTGAAAGGTCAACACAAACAAACACAGTATCGTACTCCACGCCTTATGCACTGGCTCCAGGCCGCCCTCGACGGCGACCGCCCAAGATCAGTATCCACCGTACTTGGGGACAAAGGCAAGGGGGGCAGCAGCAAACTGGTCTCGGTTGGCGGCGGAGGCAAAGTGATAGTGCATCTGGCGCCATGTCGCGTTGAACGCAGACACGCCCAGCACAGCCGCATCGGCCGCCTTCAGCGAGCGGAACGCAACCACATCAACCCCGTTGAGTGCCAGTCCACCTGGCGTCTGTGGCGGCATTGGAGGGGCTGGAGGGGCCGCACACGACAGCGCAACAAGTGCCAAGACAACTCCAAGGATCATAAAATAAATAAAATATAATAATTGATATTATTTTGATTGAATGAATAATTGAATAGTGAATGACGAATGTTGAAACGTGAAAAATTATTGTACAATATGTACGAAATCTGTACACAACAAAATTAACACGAAAAATTATCAGTGTCTCTTCTCTGCGACTTCTCCTTGTAGCGCCTCTTCGTGAAAGAGCGAGTGTGCCTCAGCACAAAAGAGAGGCAGTCTTTCGTGACACACTGGACACTCAAAGACGTCCGTGCCTTCTACATCGTCTTCTTCTTCCTCCTCCCCTCTTTCGTCTTCCTCTGATCCCTCGTCATAGCTTTCACCTTGGTCTTCACCGTCAAAAGACTCCGTCTTCTTTGTCGTGGCAAAAAACGCAGTGATGTCACTGCGTGTGCTCATCACTTGGTCAAAATTGCAGACGGCCACATTCAAAAGAGTAATGTGAAAGGGCTCGCGCACAATCAGCTGTCGCAAGAGACGCACCGACATGGAGTAGAGCAGCGCCGCACCAGTCTCGCCTCCGGTAACGACTGTGCGCGGGAGAGGGCTCGACTTAGAGGTGCGTCGCGAGTGGTAGTGGGCCGTTGAGCCCTTGGCAACGTGCTCGAGGGGACGCGCGTGGCGCAGCGACAAGCGGAGGGTGCGCGGAATACGCTCACGATGACGATGGTACTCGACACTAATGCGTTGCCACAGGTGCTGTGTGAGCTGGGCCAATCGCGCCTCTGCGTTTTTGTAATTGAAGCACTGTCGAAAGCTATCCTCCACCGAGAGCTGCTTTGGCGGCGCTGCGGGCGTCACTTCTTCTGTGTCCACGCCACGTGCAAGCTCAAACAACCGATCGCCCACCACCACACCAAACTTTTCAACAAGACACGCACGCGACAGTGACAAGAGTTCTTCACGCGTTTCCACTTGCAATTCGTCACGTAATCGACGCGCCGTTGAATGCCCCACTCCAATAATGTCACGAGCACGGAGGTCAGCAAGAACCAATTCGGTCGCGGACGGCACCACCGCCGTCTGGTCATTGGGTTTGTGGCGACCACTCACGAGTTTGGCCATGAGTTTGTTCCAAGCGACACCGCCACACGTTTGCATGCCCGTGCGCTCCTCAATTTCCTCTCGAATCTCCTTTGCCAGCTGCGCACCCACCCGCAGTCTATCCACACAATCGCACGACGGTCCAATTGTACACGCACTACGGGCGCTGCCCACAACGTGCGCCTGCCATTCGAGTGGAGACGAAGAAGCTGCAGTCAGCCTTTGACGCACTAAATCACTCACGTCGAGAAAGAACTCCTCGAGACCCAGACGCTCAACGCGAGAGGCCCATCGACTGACAATTTCAAAGATAGCTTCGCTTGCAGCACGGTAGGGCGTGAGGTCCTCGCCGCAGATGAGACGAAGGTGCGGACAGATCTTCAGTGCCTCCGCTACTTTGGTCATTTTTCGCACGCCCAGATCGCGAGCGACGTAGTTCGACGTGACCAGTAAGTACTTTTGATACACTCCAAACGGTACGGTACGTAGTGAGTCGTCGGCAACCATGTGGACCTGTGTAGAAGACACATTATGATCGGGTGTTTGTTTTTGTTTGTTTGTTGTGTGTTCGCTACTTGCGCGTAGAAGCAATTCACGTCGATATGGATGATCACACGTGTATGATCATCCATCCTCCAAAGAGCAACAAAGAAGAAATATGATCATTCATTCATATTTCATGAGATCAAACGTCAAACGACTGGGTCTCTTTTTTCACTTGACTTGATATCCTTTGCCTTGAGTGCCTCGTCGTTGACAAGCGGCTGCGACATTTGTGCGGTAGTTTTTTCTTTTCACACTTTATTGTTTTTTTTCTTTCTTTTTTGTATCATTACTGTTTATGTGTGTCATTGTGAACATTATGTGAGACAAACTGAAAATGAAAGTTACGATGCGAATGACTTTTATTCTCACCAGTCGGTCGGATGAAAGTGTTTCAAGAAAAGGCCGTACGCATAAACATGGTCACGCTCACCCACAAACACCGGGTCAAGCACACGTGCGGCGCCGTCAATGTCGTCGATGGGCGGGGTGAACTTCATCTCGGCAGCAACTTCTGTGCCATGCTCCTGCGTGATCCAACCTGTGTCGACGCTGTTCATGAAGATCCGTTGAGATGCAAAGTCCGCAGCGCACGTGCGCGTGATCATCTAGATGCGTGTGTGTGTGTGTGTGATCAATATAAAAATTGTATGCGTTGCGTACGTTTAGAGCGGCCTTTGCCGAATTTGTGTGAACATGCGTGGAATTTTTAAAGGCCCTGTTGAACTTGCCCTCCATGGCACTAACATTGATGACATAGGCGGCGGCAGGGGGGCGGTCGGGGTGGAGCTGGTGGGCAAGGAGCGGCTGTAGCTGCTGAGTGAGGTAGAGGGGTGCCATGTAGTTGACCATGGTGACCTCAGCAATCTCACCCAGCTCGACATCCTTGAGACGCAGATCCCAGGTGGTGCGTGGACGCAGGTCAAGCTGCTGGCCGTCAATGTCAACGTGGTGCGCCGGGAAGTGCGCCGGATCGACGTTGAAGTCGTCTTTAATGACGGGTACTTGGGTGAGAATGGTGCTCGGGGGCAGGGGCTGCTGTTGCTGCGACTGGGCTATTTGTTGCGTCGCGTGCGTGGTTGCCTGTGCGACAGCGGTGGCGGCGGTGCGTGCGGCATCCTGGGGCAGGGAAACAACGCCTGGGAGGAAGGCGAGAGAAGGAAAGGCGTCGTTGGAAGGAAGGGTGGCGGCAAAGCCAGCGTCGACGGGAAGCGCGTGGACAACGTTAGCGACGCCGGGTGGAAGGGGTGTTGCCTCACCGCGCAAAAGATGCTCGTAAAAGAGGGGGGGGCGGTGGAGGGTCTGTGCTGCATTGTGGATGAGAATGTCAAGACGTTTGAACTGGCTTGCAACGTTGGTCGCCAGTGAGTGGACCATGGCCAACGAGCGAAAGTCCACGCCAATGACATGTAATCGGTCGCTAAATGACGCAAAGTCACTCTCTTCGGCATAGCGGCGGGCTGCATCATTGGGAAAGCGGGTGGTCACCAATACTATAGAAAAAAAAATGACATGGGTTAGAGGACAATGTTCGTATTTACCTAATAATAAAAATACTGTGTGTGCGCTTATTTTCGTACCGGTGGCTCCTTCGCGCAGAAGCTTGAGCGCCGTCTGAAAGCCAATTTTGACGCGGGCACCGGTGACGAGAGCAACCTTGCCTGGCATGGGGGTCGTCTGGTTGCGCTTTTCGAAGTTGAGCTTGGAACAGGCGGGACACAGTTGGAAGTAGAAGGCGTCGATTAGAGTAAACATGGCGTTGCATGCGTAGCATTTTTGTTCAAGATGGTAGTGACTCTCCTTTGTGGTGGTCGGGTCGTGGTTGGCGGCAGACGAGGACGCGCTGCTGCCTGGTGCGTCGTCGCTCGCTGAGACACACAAGGGCGCCTGAACGATGATGGGTGGTCTCAGTGCTGGCTGTAGTACAGGTGGGGGAGGTGGTGGTGCTGTTGTGGTTGTGGTCGTGGTGGCGGTGGTCAAAGTGGTGGATGGCTTGGTCTTTTCGGCCGTCATGGATGACTGGGTGGCCACATCGGCGAGCTCGTCATGGTCGTCGTCAGTGGCCATCAGGACACCAAATTGACGCTTCCTGTACATGGCACGGCGTCTCATGTTAATGCCCGTCTCCTTCTTGGTTTGCTCATCGCGACGCATCTTTTCGGTGCGCATCGCTTTGCGCTGTGCCTTCTTGTCGCCCTTGTCGAGGCGCAGGAAGCGAAAGGCGGCTGCGCGTAGGCGCTTAACACGAGCACTGTCATTGAACATCGCCTGGGCACACTGGTCGGCGTCCTCGGCCAGCGATTCCAGCACGCGAATGGCAGCTTCGACCTAACGACGAGAGGATTGCACAGGGGACTTGAGAGGTCAGACGCATTTCATCATCGACTGAGCGCTTACCGTTGCATCGCCATCGACAGCGGGCTCTGGGCTGCCTCCTGGTGTGGCCTCTATAGACTCCTGCTGTGACGGCTGTTCCGAGCTATGCGCGCGCGCGAGAGAGAGAGAGAGAGAGAGAGAGAGAGAGAGAGAGAGAGAGAGCGTGTGAGAGGAAGAGAGAGAGACTGTGTGTGTGTCTATTACATGTCAAAATTTGAATCCGTCGGCGAATCGCTGGGAGACGCCATCGTGTGATGGTGAAGGTGGGTAAGGCCTAGGGCGCGAGGGAGATGAGTGTTGTACTAGGGGTCAGTTGGAATCGAGATTAGGCAATTTGAAGTGAATGATAATAATTAGTTTCTGATTTTTGTTGATCATTCATTTTCTTTCTGTCTTCTGATGATTTTGCTGGCGCTTCTTCTGAGCGCCTCCGTCGCGTTAGCGTCGCCGCAACTCTACGTTAATGCAGCTGGTGGAAATATGACGCTCATTCAAGGAGGGAGAACTGTTCTTGGGTCAGAAGACAAACGATATAACGAGAGCAAATGTTGTTGACGTGCGCTTCTCTCTCTAGCTACTCAAAAACGCCCCTTCCCGCCGAACTGACGCGCAATCTGGCCAACCGCCAGTTTGGAGACTACGACGAGAGTCCCTATGTGACGGTCGACGTGAAGTCGTTCCACATGCAGACGACAGAGGTGAGAGAGAGAACGAGACCAAAAACACCCGAACGTCTCACCGCTCCACCCACCGCTGTTCAGGTGACCAACGCCGAGTACGAGCAGTACGACCCGGCCCATCGTAAACTCCGGGGACATCAGGGGTTCAGCAAAAACGACGATGAAGCGGTGGTCTTTGTCAGCTGGCACGACGCAGTGGGCTACGCCGACTGGCTGTCGCGCAAGGAGGGCAAATTGTACGTCTCGCCACCGCCCTTTGTTCGATCTATCTATCACTTTGTTTCTCTCTCTCTATCTGCCACTTTGTTTCTCTCTCTCTCCATCTACCACTTTGTTTCTCTCTCTCTCTATCTACCACTTTGTTTCTCTCTCTCTCCCTCTCTCTCTCCCTATCTATCTATTCCTTTGTTTCTTTCTCCTCTCTCTCTCTCTCTCTGACCTTTTCACCTCCAACCATTGTTTCCAGATACCGTCTGCCTACCGAGGCCGAATGGGAGTATGCCTGTCGTGCGGGATCAGACGATTACTTTAACACGGGCAATACATTTCCTGTGTCACAACAAAAGGTTCTCAATTTTCTAGTGGCTTGTGTTTCTCTTGTGCCAACTCTAATTATTCTTTTGACAGAACCAAGCAGTCTCGTGGTACCCTGATCCATCACGCAGCACCGACAAAGAGGTTGTTCCTCTCACGGTCGCGCAGTTTCCGCCGAACAAGTGGAATCTGCACGATATGCACGGAAACGTCGAAGAGTACACAAGAGCTGCGAAGCATATTCGCTCACCACCTTCTTTGTGTGTACTAGATGGACCCATGACGACTATCGACTGCGCGACGGCAGTGAGACTCAGGCGAATCGGTTCAAAGTGACCAAAGGCGGTTCGATGGACACTGAGCTGTACTATTTGCGCTCGGCCAATCGCGCCGGAGCACTCCCACTCGACCGCAGTTGGTACATTGGGTTTCGCGTTGTCATGACAACAGAACCACTTCTATCCATGACAGCGTCAACGGTTGAGAGGGTGCAACCAAAAGAGGAAGGACGAAAAGAAGAAGAAGGACAACTGAGTGAGACTGGTTTTGCACGTCCTCTTCGTTATGTGAACACAATGAGTCTTGTGCGACCCCCGTACTCGGTAAGGGGGGAACGAAGTAGAGTCGTAGCGCTCTCTATCACGCCTTTACTTTTTTTTTCCTTCCTCCTTTGTTTGTTTATTTCTCCTTTCTCTTTTGTTTGTTAATTCTCCTTTCTCTTTTGTTTTTATTCATCCCTGCTCTTTTGTGTCAGTGGTCAAGTCTCATCGCTCTACCTTCCCTCTTAGCATCACAATCACGATCCATCTCTGGCAGTGTGTGCCAATGGTGACGTGATTGCCGTGTGGTTCTCAACCTTTGAAGAGAGTGGTCGTGAGTCCATGATGGCGTTTGCAAGCCTGCGCAATGGGACTGCAGAGTGGACCACGGCCGAACTGTGGTGGGACTCACCAGATCGCATGGACAACGCACCCAACATGCACCACGCGAGCGGCACAGACCGCATCGAAGTGTACTGGGGGGTGTCGGCGGCAGCGACCTGGGGCAATCTGGCGACGGTGAAGCGTGTGAGCGACGATTGTGGGCGGACTTGGGGCGACGCGCACATTGTGTTCCCCGAGCATAGACTCAGGTGAGATAGTGAGGAGGAGGGAGAAAGAACAACGTGTTAGAGAGAGAGAGAGAGAGAAAAAAAAAAAAAACAAAGTGTTCGAGAGAGAAACAAAGGGATAGATAAAGAACTGCTGCTTGCAATGTGAGCGTGATGTGTGAGTGAGCAGCCATTCGCATGTTCATCTGTGACTGATCGAGTTATGCATGTAGGCACATGCCAGTCAATACCTTTGTGACTCTGCACGACGGCACACTGTTGATGCCGACCGACAACACGACAGATGGCAGTGGGGGCACGGCAGTGCACCGCAGCACCGACGGCGGTGTGACATGGACCGATGCGCTGTACAATCCGGCAGGTGGAGACATCTCGGGGATCCACGGGACCATGGTGCTGCTTTCTAATGACAGTGTGTTGGCCTTTGGTCGCGGCAACGACGTCAACGGAATGATGGCGCAGAGCCGCAGTGACGATGGTGCTCTCTCCTGGTCCTACGCTGCCAGTCAGGTGTGACCTTGCTTTCCTTCCTCTTCATTTTGGTCGTTTACCCTTGTGATGGTGTTTAGTTCTTTGGGATCCACGGCGGTCAACGTGCCAGTGTTCTGCGTCTCAAGGAAGGTCCCATTCTCTTTTGTGGCTTTGCCAATGAGCCAATGGAGATTGCGACGCGCTGTCCTGGACAGTCCATCAATGGCACGGGTGCCTTTTGTGCGCTCTCTTACGACGACGGCAACTCCTTTCCGCGTCGTCGTCTTGTCTCCGACGACGGCGATGGTACGGTGCTTGAGACGCTGGACGGCGAGCTGTTTATCATGGGCAAGACAACGGCCGAGCCGAAGGGTTACTCGGGTATGTGTTGACAGAGAGGGTGGAGTCAAAGATGGTGCTGATCCTATCGTTGATTGATGTAGTTGCACGCCAAGACACTCGAACTGGCTTGGTGCACTTCATTACGAGTCGGCAGCACTATCGCTTTACCTACGACTGGTTGCATAGTGCACCTCCCTGCGATTAAAACAAGCAAACCCAATTTCATTTCAAACTTACATCTTAATTATTACTCATCAGTGAGCACTAACAATAAAGATGCTTGAAGCGCTTGTCAGAGTAAGCGCCCGTCAAACTCGGTCTGACCCATCTATGTCAGTGGGGGGTTAACTGGGTTTCTACTGATCGTAAACTCAAAATTTAACAAAAAACTGAAACAATTTCAGTTTTTATCACATTTTGTTAAACACCAACTCAAAACTAAATTACAGGTATGAACTTCGTTTGGGCAACCATCCAGCACGACGTCGAGAGATCGGCTGCATCCTACATCGCCAAAGAGCACTCAAAGGTAACAACAGCAGAAAAAAAAAATCTCTTTACTGTCCCATCTCCACCGCTTCATACATACTCTTCGTTGTCTCTTGTCGTTTCCGCCCCTCTCCCCTTCCTTTCTACATGTGCATGAACACAAAAAACGAATCGCACACAAAAATGTGCAACTTCCACGTGCAGACGGACGCCGGCGATTAAACGACCCGCCCTCTCCCCCAATGGCACACTCCTCTCATATCCGAATTGCTCCTTGCCTGCGTTTGCACCTCACAATCGCACTTTTTCTTCAGTTTTCAACATTCATTTTTTTTTTTTTTTTTTTTCTCTCTCTTAACCTTTCCGCGTTTGCTTGTGGTCTTCTTTGCACTGCATAGAGTCGTGGAGCGATTGATCTGACCAAAGTGACGCTTGTACGCTGCGCAACGTCGTCGGAAGTGCTGCAGTTTCAGCAACAGTGTCTGTTTCTGATTGAAATGCCAAAACGAACATACTTCATCGGTGAGTTTGCAGGGGGCGTTGAGGTGCACCCGTGCCATCCTCCATCTTCTAGTGTTCCCTCCTTGCCCCTGCTATGCTCGTTTTGGGCCTGGACGCCTCTGGCTGCTTTTTTTTGTTCTTCTTGTCAACCTTTGCATAATGCGCTCTGATGCTTCGCTTTCCTCTCTTGTGCATTAGCTGCCGACTCGGGACGCGAACGCGAGCACTGGATCGAAATGATTGAGAAGCAAGTTCAGTTGGTGCGTGAACAGATGGAGAACGGTACGTTGGGGCGGCACCAGTCCATGTCGTTGGGCGACAGCGAGGACGACAGCGACGACGGCGGTGTCGAGCTGGACGAGCGAGGCTCAGTCAAGCTGGATGGCAAATTACAATTGTCGCTCGACGGCGGAGACTACTCTGCCGCGGCCGGTGCGACCGGTGCTGATGCGGTCGGTGACAATCTCTCGCCGGCAGTGGCAGCTTTGGCGATGGCAGACGACCCTGTGGCCAATGGCACAGGGTCCTCGGTCAACGCTGCAACGGCAGCGGAGGGTGACACTCAAGCACAAGCGGAGGAGGCCGATACCATTGGTGCCGTCCCTCTCCGTTCCGACAACACTCGTTCTTTACTCATGAAAGGTATCCCCTCGTTAGCAGTTCGTTCTCTTTTGCATAGTTAAACATCTTTTTTTTTCAGTCGTGTTGATGGGCAAACAGGGCACAGGGAAGACGCAACTACGAGTAAGAAAGGAATAGTCTCTTTCCCTTGATCTCGTTTTTTTATTCTTTCTTTCTTTTCTCTCTCTCTCTCTCTATCGCTTTCTTCCTCACTCCCTCTTTTCTTTGTGTGTAGAATATTCTGTCGGACCAGCCATTCAAAGAGCCGTGTGCGAGCACCAAAGGAATTGACTTTGTGGTGACCTTTATGGAGAGTGCGGGGCGTCGCATTAAAGTGCAGGTGTGGGAGGGCGGAGCGGACATTGAGAAGGGCCGCAAGTCTATTGTCAAAGCGTACGTTTGACCATCACTTTTCTTTTTCTCTCTCGTTGTCTTCTCCCTCTCTGTCTCTCTCTCTGTCTCTCTCTCTTGTCCCCATTTTTTGTCTTTTTTTTCTCTCTCTCCTTATCACTTTGGTTCTCTCTCACTGTATGCGTGTCTCTCGCTCTCTGTTTTGATATGTGATGGGTTTGTAATTGTGTTCGTTTTCTCTCTCGATGTCTTCTCTCTTTCTTGCCCCCTTTTTTTGTCTTTCTTTTTCTCTCTCTCCTTATCACTTTCGTTCTCTCTCACTGTATGCGTGTCTCTCGCTCTCTGTTTTGATATGTGATGGGTTTGTAATTGTGTTGTGTGTAGGCTATTGAAAGGCGCTGCTGTGGTTGTGTTGTGCTATGATGTACACAGCCGGGCGTCGCTGGACCACTGCATTGAGGTTCTTTTGCCGATTGTGATGGAACAGACGGAAGGGCAATCGACTGTGTTGTTGCTGGGGACACGGGAGGACGCAACGGGGCCGTATTTGGACGAAGGGCTGGAGGCGGTGGAGGGAGATGCGGCGGTGAACGAGGCTCAGGCCCGCAGCACGGCCGATGCGCATGGTGTACGTTTTGTGGGTGCCACGTCGTCCAAAGATCGTGGAGACGACGCACGACAGCTTATTGTAGCCGCGGTGCAGACGACCATCCACGACCGTGTCATGAGTCGCCCTGAGGGCTGGTGAAAGACACACCCAGACACATCCAGTGACTGAACGAATGAGATGTTGTGCGTGCGCCTGCGCCAAAGAAAAATGAGAGAGAGGAGAGAGCGCTTGTGGAAAAGAAAAACCAAAATATGATTGTATAAATAATAAACACCGTTCCTTTCAAAAAATAACCTGTTTTTCGTTATACTTTTATGTCTGTGTTGCTTTTTGTACAAGGATATAATAAGTGTGTGTGGTGTCAGTCAAAAAGTGACGTGCAAAGGCGCTTCGGATCGGGCTCGTCAGTCGAGTTATATGTTGCGTCACTCTTGTCCTCTGTCTCTGTGCCGTCCTCTCGCTCCGTTGACGCTGCCTCGGCATATCGCTTCAGACGCGATGTAGTCTCACGACGGAAGGGAGAGGGCATTGTGAGCAATGGATCGGACGAGTCAAGGGCACTTGTGATTCCTGCCAGACTCAGTCCCGTCTCCGTCGTTCCTTCCCCTTCTCTTCCCTCGTCCGACTCGGTGCTCGTCATATTGGTTTCAACACTCTCGTGCATCAATGGCGCGGTCACAACAAAGGGCACATCCGGAGAGGTCAGCAGAGCCGCGGCAAGCGACAGGTCGACGTGAGCCTCCGAGGCAACGACCGCACTGAGGGTCGCATCGTCAAAGACCTCGGCCAGTGAAGAGTCCACAAAGGATTCCACATGCAACCCATTGTCACTACTCATGCTGTTGCTGCTGCCCATCCCTACCTCCCCTGTGGTGCTATTCGTGCTGTCCACAAGGGAACGGCTGCCAATCATGTCGGCAAGCGAGGGAAACAACGAGTCGCCAATCGCACCCGTTTCGCTGTGCAGCTCCATTCCGCGACTGTTGCTGTTGTAACGTCTCAGCCGATCTGCTTCGTCTTCATCCTCGTCCTCCTCGTCCTCCTCATCATTGTCGTCTCCTTGCCTTTTCTTCTTCTTCTTCGTCTTATTCTTTGCATTCTTCTTTTTCTCCTCCTCCCCTTCGTCCTTTTCCTCCTTCTTGCTCTTCTTCTTCTTTAGCTTCTTCGTCTCTTCCGGTCCCCCGCCCCCCGCCTTCAGCAGCTTTTGCTGTTTCTTCTTCTTCTTCTTCAGCTCGCGTGCCTTCTTCAACTCGCGCGCCCTCTTCTGCTCAAGCGTCTTCTCTGCCTCAAGCGCCAGTTTCTTGCGCGCCTCCTCCTCGCGATGTCGCTTCAACTCACGCTCCTCCTCGAGCAAACGCGCCAATGGGATGGCCTCCACAAGGAGGGTGCCGTCGTCGAGACGGATGCGCTTCACCGAGACCGGCTCGAAGGTGGGCACGACACGGAGACAGCGACGACCAAAGGGCATGGGCCGAAAGAGCTCATCGAGCGCGTCCTCCAGCTGCAGCGCGAGTCCCTCGTAGGTGTCGTTGCCGTGGTTAAAGACGCGACAGTTGGTGACGATGAGACGCAAGTCAGACTCGACCTCGCTTACGTTGTGGTAGGCGCCCACGCGGAGCTTTTCGCGCGCCGAAGCAAAGTCCATCGGGTTGGGGACAAGACGAGGGTAAAGCGGCAAGTCAAGTTTGACCCAGTTGACAGGGTGTCCAAAGACTTGCGTGAGGACTCGGTAGCGTGGTGAAGAGAGTTGTGGGAAGACGTGGGAGGCGCAGAAGGCGAGCTGGGCGGTGTGGTGAGTGTTTGCGTCGTGGAACCGTTGCGAATGACGCGGGGGCAGGCAGCGTCGTAAAAAGACGGGACGCCGCCGCCCGCCGCCGCCGGGCACGTCTTCGACGGCATTTTCTAGCTGGGACTGGACCTCGTCGAGGCGACTGAGCAGCCTCTGAGCGGCGTCCGTGACATTGGTGTCGGCGCGTCGAACACGCTGCGACACGCGAAAGAGCGTGCGCAGCGCAGCGAAGCACTCTTTGGCGCTGGCATAGTCGTAGTTGTCGAGTGTCTGGTGAATGGTGGGGATGTCGCCGGGGACGCCGTCGACTTGGCTGCGAAAGTTGCGCGTTCCATGATACCGCACAAAGGACGGCATCAAGTCGCTGCGCAAATGGCGCAAGTGGAACGAAACGCGGTTCTGGCGCGATGGAATGCCTTTCACCACTTTACGCGCCCCCTTGCGCTTCGCTTCGGGGCTTTTTTGCCGAGCAGTCCACTGGTGTGCAGAAACGAAGCGGTTGAGCAGCCGTTGCTATTTTTTTTTCTTTCCTTCTTATTCTTCTTTTTCGCCGCTCCCTCTGTCTTACCTGGGCGACGCGGTCTGCCAGGCACTCTGACATGGAGAGTGGTATGTATTTCACAGAGGAGTTTGTTAATTGAATAACTTTTATTAATTTATCATTTATTTATGACTATGAGTCGAATTCTTGTGACTCGACACAGTCTCAGTCGTCGATCAGCCGTGACTTCACCGTGACTAGTGACTACAGGACTAACAGGAGTGAGTCCGCTGAGTCGTCACTCGTCAGTCGCGAGTCGCGACGGGACATAGTTATTAACGTTGAGTCGCTGAAGGGTGTGCATTGCAAGGCAGTGTATTGCCAAGGGGGTCTGGCCGTGTGTTCACCATTCACCATTTAAAATCAGTAAATCACCAAGGTGTGAAGGTGACTGAATTCTAAGTTTCTAACAAGTATTATGGGTTTGTCCCTCTCTTCTTTTCATTAATTTATTTATTATTATTATTTTTATTCTATTATCTATATGAGTGTCATTTATTGAGTGAGATCATAATAAATCATATCAACAAGATCCTATTATTATTCATATGTGCTTGTAAACAACGAGAAAGGCGGGGTAGACCTGCTGGGGATCGTAGACAATGTACTCGAGGAAGCGATTGACGGTGCCGATGACGCCGTTGCGGGGCTTATGGCCGCACCCCTGGCGGCTGCACCCGCTGCCGGTGGCCGCACACGGAGGGCGCGTGAACTTGCTGCAACCTGAGTGCCACTTGTCCTGTACGCTGTCGCCCATGAGCGCAAGGAACACGAGAAGGACGCGTTCGCCCGTGTTCTCATCGGCAACGGTGTACTGATCGGCCTTGCTGACGCTATCGCTGTAGTAGAGCCCATTGCCGAAGGCAAGCCGCTTGTGACGCAAACCCGTCAGCTCGGTCCGGGGCCCCTCGCGCGCAATAGTCTTGGCAGCCTCAACGCTGCTGGTGCCGTGGAACACGACGCACTCGCCCGTTGCCGTGCGCCACTCAGGCGACGTGCACGCAAGCCCGCTGAGCACGTCACGACCCCCGACAACCCGATTGCAGGCACTTTCGGTCGATACGTTCCTCTGGAGCACTTTCGATCGACCAAACGAGTCAATGTGAGCTTTGGCGAACGACACTTGACACGCTTTGAATCGCTGGAAGAGTGCAGGGTTCTCAATCCTGTGTACACGGAGAATGTTAAACGACTTGAACCGCTGTTGGTGCGAGTCGCGCCCGAAGCCGTGTGTCTGACGCTGCTCGGTGGCCGCGAACAGCTTCCAGACGTAGGCGACCTCATCGTCGTCTGCGTCAAATAGGACCGAAGCATGATTTTTCTTTTCGCGATCGCGAGTCCACTGGATGGGAAGGGGGAAGGACTGATGGGCACACGTTGAGAGCTCACGGTCACTCAAGTCAAGCGTGTTTTGAAACTCGACTAGACGCGCGGTCTTTTGCGCCAGCTCGATCGCGAGTGCGGGGGCGAGCAGCGAGAGAAACCCGAAGCGGAGCACGTGCGATGCACCGGGACGGTCGCGTGCCCTGACCAGATTCATGATGATGACGAGCACTCTGTGAGACTGTTCAGTTGGAAGCTGTCCCTTGCAACGAGAAAGCAATGCGTGGAGCCCCCAGAGGAGGCCCGAGGCGAGCAAGGCAACGGTGTTGTCCTCGCGAGCCGAGAGTGTTTGAAAGAGGCACAGGGCATTGTTGCGTGTCGTCGAAGATGCCTCGGGGTCGAACGTTGCCGTGGACGGGTTGAGAGTAAGTAGCGTTGCGACTCGGGTCGGCTGTTGGACCGCATTGCCCGTGAGCCAAGTTGAGATTTTGCGCAGGTAGCAAACACGGTGGAGAGCATACGCATTAAGCCTGAGAGTAACCGTCTCCAAGCAACGACCGTCACTGGCGTCGCTCAAGAGTTGCTCAAATTCGGCGGAAGAAAAGGAAGCGGTGCGCAAGCGTCTAAACATACTCTTAACCCACGCACCAGCACGCTGGACTATAAGATAACAACACAGGGCAGTGCATGCAAATACAGTTACAGGCCAAAGAAACGTTGCCGTCAATTTTTTGAGAGGCACATCCTGCACACCGACGACCAAAGCATACAGCAGAGCGAGTCGCGCCTTGACAAAGCTCGCCAAAAAAGTATATACTGTCAGGCTCGCCGCCTTTGTGCGTGAGATGACATCGTACCAAAGCGGCTTAACAAAAGTATATACACTCAAGATCGTCGCCTTTGTGCGTGAGATAACATCGTACCAAAACTGCTTCCAGTCGTGGCGCCAGAATGTATCTGCACCATGCCACAAGGCATATACGACGCGAGTTGGGACGTGGAGGAGGCGTTCGTCAAGAATCGAAACAACCGCCTTTTCCACGCAGTCGTAAAAAGAGGAGACGGCTGCGTACTCAACGCATCGATATATCAGTTCTCTTTTGAGATCCAGCACCGACCACCGCGTTGGGGTCATGTTTTTGATCTTTGGCACTGTTGGCTCTGTGCACGAGCTGCTCGTCGAGACACCAAAAAGGCCAGCTTCCGCCAGTGATGGCTCCAACATGATTTCTCCGCAATCGGTTCTGAGCCGAAGTCTGATTTTGTTCGCTCCATCGTGTGCATGACACGGTTTTACAAAATTAGCCTCCAAAATTCGTGCGCCTGTGGACGGAGGAGGTGAAATGAGACGATTAAAGGCGAAAAAAAAGAAAAAAAAAATCGACCATGAAAACCTTGTTGAGAAAAATCTGAGCACGCTTGACCGGTAAAGCACTTGTTGTTACACTTGCACTCGTGCAGCATTGGATCAATGCGATGGGCAACGCACGTGCTGTCGGGCCCGCACGGCAGGTCCGCGCATGATGATGATGATGATGTGGACGAAGCGACACACAACGCGAAAAAGAACAGCGCGAAAGCCAAGATCAACAGCCGCATCGAGACCTGCTCAGCCTGATCGTTGGTTGACTTGGTTTACTTTGGTGTTATACAAATCTCAACTACCGTTTGTAACTAAAATTAATGAAGGCGGAGAATAGAAAGTGACTCATTCTTTTCTTATAACAACGCCAAAAAAAATTGTTTTCAAACAGTATGACTATCGACTATAGATATTATTTATGGTGAGGGTCATGATGTGGTCTGCGTGAAAGAGATCGGTTTAAAGCCGAAGTATAATTATTATAGTTATTTTATTCATTTTTGCTGTAACAACTCCTTACCGAGGCGCTGGACCTCTTCAAAGATGGCAAGGGACTTGGATGGAGTAGTTTGGTCGTGTTCGTGAACTGACGTGGACAGAGGCGAACTGCTGAGGAGCTCGTCAAAAAGGGCGTTCTTGTCAAGACTGGCGGGAGGAATGGCATAGCCTGCATGGATCTTCGTTTTGCTCTTCTTCTTGGTCGGAGTCACGAGAAGCTTGGGCGACGAGGAGAGAGCAGTTACAGGAAGAGTCGCGCTAACAGGCTTCTTTGGTGCTGTTGTAGTGGTGAATGTTCCTGCCGCTGCGGGTGTTGGTGTTGGTGCTGCTGCTACAGCTGCTGGTGTTGTAGTGCGTGGCGTAGATGGTCGACTTGACTTTGCGACTGTTGCGACGCATGTGCGGTTCAACGAGTCGTTTTCCGCAGGTTGCTCGACAAGGCGGACTTTGGAAGGGAGCAAAATGAGATGGGTAGCTGACGAGTCTGGAAGTTGCGTGAGAAGGGCGGCACACGCGACGCCTTCGGGGTCGGTCGCGGACGCGGTGGTGATGCTGCGACGGGCGAGCACAGGTGTCGTCTTGGGCGGACGCGCCTCCATGTAGATGGTTGCATGCTCGTGCTCTGCACGTGTCGCTATCTCTGTGGCACTTGCAAGAGCCTCTTCCAGTCTCGCATGTGCCTCCTTGCCCAGCTTGTGCTTCTTGGCCGCTACCAGCGCGTCCTGTGCACACTTGAGAGCACGGCGCACATGCGCCAATTCCACACCATAGTCACATGCGTCGTGAGCGACAGTTGCGACAAGCAGGCGCGCGTGTGACTCATACAGGTCGCGCTTGACCGTTGCCAGTGGAGTCGCATAGCGGAACAAACGACTGTGCTTCTTCTCGGCCTCGGTCATGCCGACCACTGCCGTGTAGTACGCATGACTTGCCTGTGCGCACAGCTGTGCTTTGTCCATTGAGAGTCGCTGTGGCGCGTCAGCGGAAGCTTCGAGCCAGTACAGCTCGTCACACTGCGCTCGAATCAGCTGAACGGACGCCGATAAGGTGCGTGGGAGCAGGTCGGAGCCGCAGTCGACACGGTCGTGCAACGACGATTCTTGCAGCACCAACAGCACGCGCAGGCTCTTTTGTAGGAAACGAATAACCTTCTTGCGGTCGTCGGTTGTGTTGAGTGACTGTCGTTCGGCAAGGACACTGTAGAGAGCCGCCAGATTGTACAGCGCAACGGCCTTCTCCGCCGCCACATCACACAGGCCAACGGTCGACTGTCCCGCTGCGTCGCTCCAGAAGAAGAACCCCGCCTTCGGCTTTGCCCGTCGGCCGATCACTGCCTGGATGCGCTCGCTGGCTCCGTTGAGAAACACAATGTAGTCCGTCAACACTTTGATGCAGTTGGGATTCAAGGGCGCCTATAAGTGGTTTCAGTGTGAGTTGTTACTGGCGCACACTCCGCTGGCCCAAGGGTGGGGGTTTTCACTGCATGCGACCAACAACATGCTTATGGATGTCATCGACGTCTAATGCGAGTGTGTTTCATAGCGGCGTGTACGCAAGTTCGAGCGTGGCAAACAAACCGGTTTTTATCATCGATTCTTCTGTACCTCAGCGACGGTGTTTCGCTGCTTTGCAAGTTGCTCCAACACACACGAAGTCTCAGCATAGGGCACCCCTGCTTCTTCGCGTGCAGCGGTGCTGGCAAACGCCGCCGACGACTTTTTCTTGTCGACTGTTTTCACTGGAAGCGCCAAAAGAGGAAAGGCAGTCATCAGACGCAAGCAGGAGGGCGTTGAGAAGGGATCGAGGCGAGTGTTGACAGTGGGTTGACGCTGGCTCGCAGGAATGCGTCGTTCAGCGGCAGCAGAAAAATAATGAGACAAATCAACGGAATGAGTTGAGTTGTTCAGTTCTCAGTTGTCACTCTATTCACAATATTGATTCGTCTGTGCTTTCTTGATCTCCATGGGTGTCCCTCGTCTGTTCAAGTGGCTCGTAGAGCGGTAGGGCCCCCCAGCAGCCTGCAACGCCCTCTGGCTCTCTGACACGTCGCCTCTTTTCCAGTTATCCGCTCATTCTGAGAGGCGCTGCCGCCCAGCCCCGCCCTGAGTTTGGTACGTGGTCCTCCGTGCGAGCGTCCCTCCGTTCCCCACCCCCTCAAGTCGCTCTGTTGCTGGACATAAGTGTCTTGCAAGTCCTTTTTTTTTTTTTTTTGTATTTTCCGTGACCGCTTTTTTTTTTCGTTTTTTCTCGCTCGTGACTGCCCTTTCCTGCACGCCTTCCGCGCTGTTTCTCAGGCGCACCTGTTAAATCAGTCATCCTCCACGTGTATCGGCTGAGACCCTGCGCCGCTGGCCCCGTCTAACGCCGACGCTCCGCTTGCAGTGCTTTTCCCCCATTTTTGGACGAGACAATCTCATCCCTGCCGCTCCTTGCCGCCGTTCGCTCTGCCGCTTGCTATCGTGTGCCGCTTCCCTCCCCCGCTGCGCGCATTGCGAGGCCGCGTTTTCTTCAAAAACGTCTCTTTCAGGAGAAGTTAATGATAATAATATAAATTATAACATCTCTTTCTTTTTTTCTTTCTTTAGGCGACGGTAACAAGAAGGAGAGACGCAGATCGGAAACAATGCAAAAGCGTCGCGTGCAAAGCTTGTGTGTTGAAACGCGACGGTTTCTTTTTTTTTTCTCTCTCTCTCTCTCTCTTGTGTTATTAGATTGGCGTTGACTTTGCATTGAAAGTGATGAACTGGAACGACGACACAGTGGTCCGATTGCAGCTGTGGGATATCGCCGGTACGCACAGGAAGCACACACACACACACACACATACATACATACGAAACATGCAATAAGCACACTGAGCACTAGGCTCACGCTATGCATTAAACTAACATACAACCAAACTCACACACGTTTTTGCTTTGTACAGGTCAAGAGAGGTTTGGAAACATGACACGAGTGTACTACAAAGAGGCAGTTGGAGCTATCATTGTCTTTGATGTGACGCGCGTGAGCACTTTTGAAGCAGTCCAAAAGGTATAATTATAACAAATTTACCAACAACCCGTCATGATATTAATACTGATTGTATGGGGCTATAATAGTGGAAATATGATATTGATGCGAAAGTGACATTGGCGGATGGAGCGCCTATTCCCGTTGTGCTGCTTGCAAACAAGGTAACGAGTCAAAGACAGACTCACAACATCTATATTGAGTGTGAGAGAGTTGGCAAATTTGACGTTTCAGTGTACTTTTTGCGTGTGTCTCTTTGATCTCACATTCATTCACAGTCACCCCACCCACGCCAATGAGTGTTATTTTCTTCTCTTTTTGTGTCTGTCTTTCTATTTTGCGCTCATCACACAGTGCTTGTTCTGTAGTGTGATTTGGCCAAAGAGGGACTCGTCAAAAACACCGGCCAAATGGATAAGTTTTGCGAAGACAAGGGATTTGCCGGTCAGCACAAAACGCCAACACATATAACAGAGCGCGCTTTAACACGTATCGATTGACGTTTTAGGGTGGTTTGAGACTTCGGCCAAGGACAATATCAACATTGACAATGCCTGTCGCTTTCTCGTGGGCAAAATTCTGGACAATGAGAAGAGCAACCCGACAACGGAGACGCCTGAAGATGATCTGTTGGATCTGTCGAGGGGGCAGGTTGCAAAGCAGACAGGGGGGTGCTGCAGCTAAGTGCGGGGTTGGGATCCACACAAAGAGAGAGTAAAAAGGTTGCTTTTACATTTCATTCAGAAGAATCAAAATTATTGAAGATCAGTCTGTTAGTGGCCATCACAGTTTTTCGCATGGCCGTGTATGTACAACGCTTCACTCAGTTAGTGCTCTTCTCGTTGATTACCCTGACAAATGCAGCCCTGTGGATCTCCTTCAGGTGGGCATGTGCACGTCGCGTCCCACAACAAGTCAAACTGGCTAATTTCTCCCTTTTCAGTCCCATAGCTACAATCGTCGCAGATCGATACAACACTTCGCAGGACAATGTTAACCTCCTCTCCATTGTCTACATGGCTATCTACATTCCTTTTGTGTGGCCAGCCGCTGTCGTTTCGCGCAAGGTAGAACGAACAATCTACTTATTTGGTTGTCGCTGTATCGCTGTCTCTCTCTCTATTCTCTCTCTCTCTCTCTCTCTCTCTCTCTCTCTCTCTCTCTCTCTCTCTCGTTTCTTTCTCCTCTCTCTCTCTGTATCACTTCTTACTCTATCACTTTCTCACTCTATCACTTTCTCTCTCAATCACTTTCTCACTCTCTTTCTCTCTAATTCTCTACCACTTTGTTTCTTTCTCGCTCTTCATGATAGTCCTTACGTTGGGCCGCGATTGCAGGTGCCACTTTGACAAGTCTGGGGGCATGGATACGCTACGTGGGTGCTAAGCCAACGCTCTTTCCTGTGCTCATGGTTGGTCAGTCGTTTGCGGCACTCGGCCAATGCTTCACTCTCGGCCTTCCTCCCTTTCTTGCCGGAATATGGTTTCCAGAGTCCGAACGAGCGATTGCCACCAGTGTTGGAGTACTTGCAAACCAACTGGGTACAGCACTGGGGTTCCTTGTGAGTGGTCAGACAGTACATTCGTCCGACGATTTGCCGCTCATGTTGCTTGGCGAGGCGGTCTTCTCCTCCGCCGTCGCCCTTGCTGTCATTCTGTTCTTCCGCGAGGCACCGCCCACACCCCCGTCGCACGCAAGTTCAGTGGTCACAGACGAGCGCGGGGAACCCTTTTCCGTGTCACTGCGACAAATGGCGCACAACGGAGCCTTTGTGTTACTTCTCTTTTCCTACGCACTCGCTGTGGGAGTCTTCTACGCCATCAGCACACTCATTGCGGCAATTCTTCAGAACCGCTTTCCCGGTGAAGAGACCGCTTTTGGCTGGATAGGTTTCACACTGGTAGCAGCGGGTCTGCCTGCCTTAGTAATTGTAGGTGTGTTTTTGGCGCGCACAGGCGCGTACAAACACCTGACAATGGCGCTCTTTGTTCTCACTCTTCTCACGATGCTCTTCTTTGCCCTCTCTGCTGTGCGTCTTTCCCTTGTCTTTGCGTATGTCTCCTCCGCCCTTCTGGGTGCTTCGCTGACTGCGCTTTTGCCTGTTGGCTTTGAGTTTGCTGCAACCCTATCCTTTCCCGTCTCCGAGAGCACATCGGCGGCTGCGCTCAATTCCGCCGCCCAGATTGCTGGCATTGTGTTGATTTTTGCGTTGGAACAAGCAGCGGCGCCCGTCATTGTGTGGTCACTGCTGGGCACATTGGCAGTGGCCGCTGTACTGGCATTGCTTGTGCGCGAGCGCAAAGGTCGCGAAGAGGCGCTTGTAATTGGCGATGAAGATTTGGCGCACCGTAGTGCTAGTGGTGGGAAGAAAAAAGATGATAGTGATGGGCGCACTGTTGATGAGCCGATGGACGACGCGATTGGGAGTCGTGAGGGGAGTAATGTAATGGATGATGACGACGATCGCACAACTCTGCTCACGCGAAGAGAAGTGTAATGTTGTGAAAGACGAAGAGTGTACCAAAATGAAAGCAATACCAATAGTATATAGACCGTTTTTTGATTTTTGTTGTAAAAAAAATCAACAATAATATTAATAAATTTATTATTATTATCAATTTTTCATTGTTTTTCATTTAAACTGCTTGTATTGCAGGAACGCACTGATGTTGTCAATGACCCCTCGCAAGCGCAGTCGCACCTCTCGCGCTGCTCTGCGTTTCCCTACTTTCTGGACCTATTCATACAGGATGATAATTTAGTATGCGATATAACTCTCTCTCTCTCTATCTCTATCTCTCTCGTTATGTTGTGTGTACAAGCAAGTGAAAGTGCGGAAGCAACTGCGCAATGTGAGCAATTGTGTCGTGTTCGTTGGGGATATCGTCACGGCCATACACATCAAAGAGCGCTGACATGGCCTCACACGCAATCTCAGCGTGGGATTCGCCCGCACAGCTCAACAGTGATTGAGTAATGGACTACACAAAACAGATATAATGAGACGTATGGATTTATATTACGCTTCTTGTTGATTTACGGTTCGGCACTGCGTAAACAGTGGATCGCTTTGGCCACAAAGTCCGACAAGAGTACAGGCATTCTCACGAGCATGGGGCCCAATCAGAGGCACTGATCCTCCACAGATCACAGAGAGTGCTTCCACTTGACTTGCGAGAGGTGTCACCTGACAAACAAACAAAAAAGAAAACGCACAAACCCCACACAAAGACGTTAGTGCAATCGATCTCTGATTTTCTCTCCTTTCATTACAAGTTTGGTAGAGAGCACAGCACAAAGAGCACTTGTCACCGCGTCAAAGTACTCCTCCGAGACAGCTGTCTGGCGCTCACCCAACGCAAAGAGGGCCGTCCATAGCTGCTCAAGGACCACTCCATGCTCAGCGAGCACTTCCACCGCACTTGCACTCCCTTCAAACCCACTCAGAAGCGCAGCAATGGCCGCCAATGCTCGCTCCTGCACCACACGTGTCCCGTTCAGCAGACGTGTACCCTGTTCGCCACTGCCCACCAATGCCCCTTCCAGCTCCCCCGCCAGCCCCATACTCCTTGCAATAATCTACCAGTAATACACCAAAACATCATCAGTCACACAACGCCTTTTTCTTCTCCTTCTCCTTCCTTCTCGACACGTACAATGGACAAAATGTGCTGGGGCAAAAGCAACGCAAGAGTGGCCAGTGCAGCAGAGCGCTGCTGGGCCTCCTCTGTCTCGTCATCGTCATTATCGATCCACTCTGTGTCATCGGCCTCCCCTTCTGTTGTTTCTGCTGCTGTTGCTGCTGCTTCGGTTTCGTCGGAGACGGGCACTCCGTCCGAAACCATATTACATATGAGCTCAAGAAGTGTCTTCTGTGCCTCCATCACACCCAGTGCCGCATCAACCAGTGAAGGGACTGCCTCCGTCGCTTCCGTTGCTACTGTAATTCCTTCAATGGCTCTCTGTGCTGCCTCGGTATCCGACAGTGTGTGAGCCACTGACTGCAAGACACACTCTGTGCCGCTCAAATGAACCTCGCGCGACACTGCGCCTCCACAGCCCATCAGCACTCCATACACCACCACTAAAAAGTAGTAAAACAAATAAAATAATTATTATTATTATTAAATAAAAAAAATTAATAGTATAATAATAATAATAATAATAATAAATCAAAGCGTTAGGGTAGGACTGTTCGAGTTTGTGTTTCTGGGCGCTCTGACCCACACAAAAAAAAAGTATTACCGCAAATGTTGGCACGAAGGAGAACTTGAGTGGACTCGGTCGAGAGAAGATGAAGCAGCGGTGACAAGAGTGCGTCGGGATTGTTGGCCATGCACGAGCACATGGCGGGGTTGCGATCACAGATGACAGAGAGACATTGTGAGGCAGCGAGTGCTAGAGAGGCGGGAAAAAGGTCGGCGGAGGCACAGGCGCACGCGACGAGCGTTTGCGCGGCAGCTTCGCCCACAGCATTGACTTGGGCCACGGTCGCCGGGTCGTTCTCACAGAGTGTCCACAGTAGCACAAGTGCATGTTCAATGGCACTGGCGTGCACTTCGCGATCATCCACGTCGGTGTGGCTCGCGGCACTCGCCACAGTCGCAAGCACCGGCATGACAATGGTAGAAAAGGCATCACGCTGCACCAGCATGGTCCAGGCGCCGTCGTCGTCGCCGCCGCTGCCCTCGTGAGTCAGCACAAAGTTGCGCAGGGCACCCAATGCCTCGGCACGGATGCGCGTGTTGACGTCGCTGGCGGCAGTGCGAACGAGAATGTCGAGTGCCTCGGGACCACACGCGACAAGTTGCGCTGTCGCTTCCCGCGTCTGCAAAATCAACGCAAGCGACGCCACACTATACTCGCGTGCCCCTTCATCAATGGCATCGTCACTCGAGGGGCCTTTGGCAAGGGCGCCAATCAGATCGGCGACTTGCAGTGAGCTTGTTTCCACAACGACGTCGTCGACTTGGTCGTGTGCTGCTGCTGCTGCTGCTGCGGCTGCTGCGGCTGCTGTCGACGCTGCCGATGCCGATGCAAAAGCAGCCGATGCAGTGGGCACGTTGCGTTTCTTTCCGACCCGCTGGAGGCGAGAGGAGAGAGGAGAGAGAGGAGAGCGTGGGGTGTTGGTGGGGCGATCAGACAAGAACGTGACACCTACCGGCTTTCCCATTGTAGATGCTGGCGCTCAAACCCCCTCCTGTGTGCAAACTGCAGCTAGTAGTTTGTCGTTTTTTGCAACGTGTGCGTGAACGACGAGAAGAAAGAAAAGAAAGTGATACGAATTACGATCAGGAGTCATTTATTCTATCTTCAAAACTATACAAAACAATTAATTATTAACAAAAATCAAAATAATCACGCTCTACTTTCCGTATGTCATACAGTTCAAGAGTGCCCAGTGCTGCAAGTAGCGCAGCAGGAGATCGATCAGGTAAAATGTGAGTGAATGCTTTAAATGTCACTCAGCACATCCTTCGTCGTTGGTCGTTCCGTAACTCAATCAACTTTAAACCCGTCCTTTAATCTTTATCACACGCGCGTGTCCTCAATCGATTCGTTGGAGATTCCATCAAAGCTATTTGATTATGTTGCCATGACGATGCGATTTTTATAATGTTTTTCTCTTCGATCTCTCCTCTGCTCTCAGGCAAGAGAACTCTGGTAAAGCGACTCTCGATCACCAGTCTCACGGCCAAACCATTGGACTACTCGTTTCTCGAACTCAAATGCTTTTCAGGTAGCCAAGTCAACACAAACACAAACACTAGCAAGGCACTAAAATCCCCTGGCTGGACAGACTTGGCCGACGCAACGCCCCGCAGCGGCATCCGGCGTCCTCGCGAGAACGACGACGACGCCGCTGCCGCCGCTGGTGATGACGATGACAACGACGACAACAGAAGTGAAAGAACAGCAAAGACCCCGGCGGAGGAGGGTGCTCCTCCGCAGAGACTGATGAGCAGAAGAGGCAGCATTTCAAACCGAAGTGTTGGGAAGACATTTGCGCTCCGTGTCAATAACAATCATATTGCCTCGTGGATGGGTCTTGTGCCTACCGTTGCGGCTCTCTTTTCCAGTGTCTCTGATCTTGTGTCGCTTGATCTGTCCTTTAACAAACTCGCCACAGTAGACGTAGAGGTAGGAGAAAGAAGGATGTGATTCGTGTGATCATTTCCCATCATTTTGTTCCCGTAGGCACTTTGCACTCTGACAAGCCTGCTCTCGCTGCATCTACACGGAAACAAGATAGAAAGCCTCAAGAGTGTTCTTGAGCTGGGCCAGCTTGCGCAACTGAGGTCACTCTCCGTGCACGGCAATCCCTTTTGCGAGACGGACAAGCACTACCGATCCGCTCTGCTTGCCGCAGTCACGCCACAGCTGCGTCAACTCGACTTTTCCACAGTGACTCCCAATGAACGTACGGCTGCCGAGTTGCTTCGCGAGAGGCAAGATGAGGCCAAGAAGAGAAAGGCGCTTAGAGAACGAGAATGAATGTGAAATTGAGTCAATAAAATAGTGTTACTTTTATATTAATCATTAGCATTATTATTTATTATACAGCCTTTGGTATATGGGTCACTGTCATATGTATATACGTATGTATTGTGTAGCTGACGTCAATCGTGTTGCTTGTGTGGCTATCAGGCAACCTATTTGCCATTACCCCGCTCATTTGGCTACCTTCACTTCTTATCTGGCTCTTCGAATTCGCTCTGTAAAAAAAAGCATGATAATATTAATAATTATTATTATTCAACAACTAAATTTCTAAAATAATTAACCTTCTCTGCTTTTTACCATTTTATCACCACCTTCCTCCCACAGTATACTTAGTATGCGCAAGATTGCTGCGGGTGTAGTGGCGCTGGCAGTCGTTGCGGTGCTGCTTGTGAGCATGCGAAGTTCTTCGGGCGACGCAACCGACGCTCTGGACGCCAGCGAGGCCCGCTCGCCGCGCGTTGACGGAAGCACCTTTGTCCAGCAGCTCGATCTCAAAGCAGAAGCGGCGCGTCTGCGGCACCTCTACTTGATGTCGATCAAAAAGAGCATTCGAAACTTTCTCTATCGCGGTCCGACCTACTCGATTGAGTACTTTGCCGCCGACAGCCCCTTCTCGCAGCCCGGCAACGTAAGGCGCACACACACACGCATGCGCATGTGGGTCGTCTTCTCTGTGTGGCTGTGGCGGTGTCTGTTTTCGTCGACACGTCCTTTTTTTGCTCTGCAGCAAAAGTGCTGTGAGAGTTTGGCTTTGGGGGATTTTGCAGTGCAATGACTCTGTTTATTGACGCACGCCGATGTATAGGAGGACGCGTACAAGGAATGGACCGCCGATTACATGTACAAGTATGAGAGTCACTCTCTTGCGTGTCACAACTGGTAAGTGATTTGATTGACTTTTTTGTGTTTTGATGCCATGATTCTCTCCACAGTATCGAGTTGACGCAAAGAATCATTGAGAGCATTCTTGAGAGCGACATACCCGGTGACGTGGCCGAGCTGGGTGTATTCAGAGGTGTGTGTGTCTTTGTGGTGTGTATGTGTGTGTGTGCCTTTGTGTGTCTTTGTGATGTGTGTGTCTTTGTAATGTGTGTGTCTTTGTAATGTGTGTGTCTTTGTGATGTGTGTGTCTTTGTGATGATGTGTGTGTCTTTGTAATGTGTGTGTCTTTGTGATGTGTGTGTCTTTGTGATGTGTGTGTTTTTGTAGTGCGTGTGTCTTTGTGATGTGTGTACAAGCGTTGAGCGTTGTGTGTCGATGTGTATGTGAGTGCTTATAAGATTTTATGTCTGTTCGTTTAGGCGGCATGTCGGTGTGGATGAAGGCGTTGCTGACGGCGCACGGCGACAAGAAGCGTCGCGTGTGGCTCTTTGACACATATGCGGGTATTCCCAAGTCGGTGAAGAAGAGCTCATCGTCGGAGGAGGTCGACAACTGGAGCAATCGTCACATGGCAACCAAAAACCAAGTGAGATCCGTCTTTATGCGCTACGGTCTGCTCGACACCAACGTCAAGTTTGTCCGCGGCACCTTTCATGATACGCTCTCCACTCAAGCGCCCCGCAAGTACTCCCTTATCCGCTTTGACGGCGATACCTACGAGTCTACCGTGGATGCCCTTGAGCTTGCCTACAGTCGCTTGGCGTACCAAAACAAAACAAAGCACTATTTGAGTGTGCTCTGCTCATTATTATTATTTTTCTCTCCATTTACAGAGATGGTGGATATTTTATTGTTGACGATTGGCACTTGGCCGGGTGTCGTCAGGCCATTCTTGAGTATCGAGGTAAGACCAATACGTACATAAAAAATGAAAATTAACATTATTATATTAATTATTTATGTTGTTGCAGCGAAATTCAAGATTGACGACAAAATCATTCAAGGTAAGAACTACAGTGAATACGCTACAATACTAATTGCCGTGATTGTGTGTGTGTGTGTGTGTGTGTGTGTGTGTGTGTGTTAATGTAGTGCAAGGAGGAGGGCAGTGGAGAGAGAAGCTCAAGAATGGTAAAGAGAGAGTGACAACAACAACAATGATTAAAATAATACTATAATTAATACTGTGCTTTGTTTTGCATAGCGTTCTGGAAGAAGGGCAGTGGACCTGACTACAAGGGCTTTCCTGAATGGCCAGCACAAGTATTTGTGGATGAACCCACGAGCGAGGCGGCGGGGAGTGGCTCTGGGAGTGGAACGAGCGCAGACAGTCGAAAGAGTGTTGCACGTTCAGTGACTGAGAAGAGCGCACTCACAAAAACTTAAATAGATATTATAATAATACTACATTCTATCCCCTATCACCTATGAGAAATAAGCTTTTAAGAGTTGAGACCCCTAACAACTATATAATTATATTAAATGATTAAAATATTTATTTTTCACACATTTTGAAATGCAGTTTGAGGAAGCAGTTTCGTGTGTCTCAGAAGGCGGTGTTGAGATTCACGAGCAGTCTATCTTGCTGCGCGTGTACGCTCTTTACAAGCAGGTACCAATGGAGTAAAGTCGAAACAGCGACACGAAACTCACACGTATGCGCTTAGGCAACACAAGGACGCTGCAACACTGCGCGACCCAGTCTGCTCAATGTTGCAGCGTCGAGCAAGTGGGCTGCGTGGCGCGAGCTGGGCGACATGGACAGTGCAACGGCCAAAGCGGACTACATCAAGATTGTGCAAGGCACGTCTCTGCTTCTCTCTCTCCCTCGCTTCCTCTCACACCTCACACCCCCACACCCCCCACACCTGCACGTGTAGAGCACCGAAAGAGCCCATTGGCAGCCGAGAACGGCGGCGACCAGAGCACGACAAGCAAGAGCAAAGGCGACCCGCGCGACATGACTTCGTTTGCTGTCACCAGCCGTCTCGAAGCGCCCGTCGAAGAGACTGTTGCCGACTCAAACAAAACTGTTTTCGACTGGTGTCGCGATGGAAATGTCGAGCGGGTGCGACAGATTCTGCTTACGACCGGAATGGCGGCGAACGCGGTCGAGGAAGACTCGAATGGCATGACGCTGTTGCACTGGGCATCCGATCGAGGGGATCTCGACATGGTACGGTGTTTACTCAGCGTACAGTGTTCCGTGGACGCCACCGATGACGACCAGTACACTCCACTTCATCACGGTGAGTCACATTGTGTGGTAGTATGTGAGCAACTAAGTTCCTTTTGCGTGCAGCTGCTTTGGGTGACCATACTGAAGTGGTGGCTCTTCTGATCGCTGCTGGAGCCCCGCTGGACGCGCGTAACAGCGAAGGACTGCGTCCGGCTGACTTGACAGAGAGTGTGGCAGTGCAGGCGGTGCTCAAGGGCGAGCCGATTCCAGAGAGTGCCACGCGAGCGCAACGCACGAGCCACTATGAGCAAAGAGTGCGTGACGACAGTGCCGACTGGGAGGGCATCTCTGACCTCGACGACGACGACGACGAAAACAGCAACGAAGTACCTTGTGCTCAAAGCAGAGCAAAGCAATCGCACAGGAAGGAAAGCAACGACGGAGACGACGAAGCGCACAACAGACAAGAGGGACTGAGAAAGAGACACACCAACCCGACTAGCACCACGAGTAGTAGTAGTAGTCCGCTCGACACTTCCGCGCTCCCACATTCACCCCTCCCACGCCCATTCCTTGTGCTCTTCTGTTGTGCCATTATCCTTCTCGCTTATGTCTTCCTTCAACTGTAAACCGTTTATTTTGATTTGGATTTTTGTCACTTGTGCTTCTTTCCGCGCTTTCGTGTCGAGGGCGCACTGTCTTCCTCTTCTCCTCCTTCTTCCTCGTCGCCTCTCTTGCGCTTTTGCAGTGCCCGTTTTTCCTGCCAGTGCGGCACTTTCTTTTCTTGTTTCCGCTTCGGCTCCTGCTTGAACAAATCTGAAATGGAGACAACAAGTGAGAATGGAGAAGGTCATGGACAAGTTGAGCTCAGAGATTGAAAGAGCCAGAGAGAGAGAAAAAAAATGTAGAAACGCAAAAGGGGAAACACGCAAAGTCAGAGGAGGCAAGAGAGCAACCGCACAAAGTTTAAGAGTGCGCACACAAAGTGGGGGATACCACAAAAACACCATCTAAATGAGTTTCTCCTGACCTGGCTCGGGCTCTTCGCCCACCTCCTGCCGGTAGTACTCTGCGTCGTCGTCCTCCTCTACCTCTCCGTCACTCTCGTCCGTTCGCAGCCCCTTCCGTCGACACTTATCCCGATGTTTTGCCTTCTCTGCCTTTTTCCGTCGCACATTCTCCTCCTGAATGCGCTTCCGCTCTTCTTTGGCCTTTTCGCTCGACTGTTTCCGTCGCTGAAGTGCTTCAATCTAAACATATAGAACGGATGAAGACCAACTCACACATGTATGCATGTATGTATGTATGTATGTATATATATAATGCAAAACGGATTGAGACAAATTCACACACAAACACATCTGTCACTTTGTTCTTTCTCCCTCCTTTCTCTCTCTATCACTTTATTTCTTTTTCCCTCCTTTCTCTCTCTCTATCACTTTTTTCTTTTCCCTCCTTTCTCTCCCTCCTTTTTTCTTTTCCCCCCTCTCTCTCTCTATCACTTTTTTCTTTTTCCCTCCTTTCTCTCTCTCTATCACTTTTTTTCTTTTTCCCTCCTTTCTCTCTCTCTATCACTTTTTTCTTTTTCCCTCCTTTCTCTCTCTCTATCACTTTTTTTCTTTTTCCCTCCTCTCTCTCTCTCTCTCTCTCTCTCTCTCTCTCTCTCTCTCTCTCTC
>CALSCP010002228.1:0-7500 GCA_943704425.1 Ministeria vibrans ATCC 50519
TGCCCGTCAATAAAGTCATCTGTCGAGTGCGGGTCAAACACGTCAGGCTCCTGGGTGCCGCTGTTTGCCCAGGCGCACACGCTGCTTGCGCCCCACACAGTATCGAAAACGACACATTCTTTGCAAACGTGCGCGAACAACCGCTCTCCCATCCCTTCTTGTACACCACACCTCCAGCATGTGTCCACACACGGTCCATTTGAAGTTGACAATCCGACGGCGCCTTGAACGACCACGCCGTGCACCCCTTGTTCTGATCACACGCCTGTGCACATGTGGTTGCCGTCGTACTCTGACTCTGCTTCTTGACCGTCGCCGAGCCTGCATAAAACGTGTTTGCATGAAACGAGCGCGTCGCGCACGTCGCCCCTGTCCAGCCCGGAATGCACCCGTGCTGCGCGCACTGAACACCGCTGCTCTTGCCAGACATTGTCGACGCACACTGCGACGTCGCACCCTCAGCAAAGACCGACTTGAACAACCCCGACAACTGCAAACGACACCGACACACGCCACTGTCCTTCAAGTGTGTCCACCCAAGACAGTGTGCTATTTTCCCACACTCATCGTGACACGCAGCCACGGTCGACGCATCGCTCACCACAAAGTCGGCACCAGAGAGTGCCGTGTCGCGGAGTGATGGATGTGGCGACTCCGCCCGGCGTGCGCTCGTTGTCGTAGTAGTAGCAGGGGTGGTCGTGGTGGTGGCGGTAGTCTGGTCCGACTTCACAACAACAACTGCAGGCACTGCCTCTTGTGTGTATGTGTCCACATGAGGCACAGCGACACTCTTAAACGAGTCCGTTTCGCCCAACGACGATGGCCAAGCCGAATCGTCCTCGCCTTCGTGGTCGCGCTCGCTGTAGTTTTCGCCCGTCTCCGTTACAGATCGACGACTTTGCTCGCGGACAATTTCCGAGCTGTGTGTCTTGAACGGCACCTTGACAGTGCCCGAGACGGGCGCCGTACTCGAGTCCAGGAACAACACCTTGTGGTTGAAGTTAAGATGCTCCACTTCAATCTCGATCGATCCACAGTCGCTGCCGTCCACACATGTGAACTCGTGCGCCTTGCCATTCGTCACCTTGCTCACCGACACCTTGACAATGTATCGCATCGCTGTCAGACACGTCGGCGATACAAAGAACCCTGTCATTCCCAGCTTGTCGGTGATTGCAGATGCGGTGCCCGATGACGACGCGCCACATATCTTGGGCGCACTCTCAATTGTCCACGTCACCTTGGTCTCTTTCACCGGTCGCTTGCCCCGGAACGTCAGCACCCCGACGTTCACCTTGGTGTTAAAGTGGACAGTGTGGTCAAGGCACGCAACATGTGACTTGTAGTCTGTCACTGAGTTTGTGCCCGTGACGCAATACGTGAACGTCGAGCCGAGTGGCAAGTTGCTCAGGCGAATGTCGTCGTAGCTCTGCGACGGCTCCACAGCCGTACCACACAAATCAGCGGGTCGGTTTTCGTTGTGGGGAACGGCAACCAGATCGGTGAACAGAACTGGCTTTCCTCCCACCGCCGTACGAGTAATTTCGTACTTGGACGCGCACTGAGAGAACACGTTAAACTTAAACGTGACGAGCCCATTGGTCTGCACAATAATCAAGTTCTTGGCACCATCATCAATCTTCGACGGTTGCAGTCCGGCGGTGTTGGTCGTGGAGCAGACTTGTTGGTAAGACTGACAGCCACAGGGGAAGCGAATCAGAGCATAAAAATTTGCAAACCACACGTCAAACACAGCGCCCTAGAAGAAAAAGAAAAAAAGTCTTTCTATTGCACTCTTCTTCCTTTTTCGTCCCCCTACCGCCTTTTGTATTCCCATAATGACATTATCCGTTGAAGCTGAACTGAATCCGCCAAGAGTGATGCTGGTCAGATCGTGTTTCGACGTCATTGCATCGGGAGTGCTGTGAGAGCGTCCGCGCAATTTCCATTTGTCGGCAGCCGCAGATATCGCTAGTTGTGTTGTAATAACATGCGTCGACGTAGACTTGTCACATCGATACAGAACCTAAAAAAAAGTAGAAAAAAAGTTGTGAGCAAACTGAGCATAGAAAGCGATGAAGATCCAAAGCGTTTCTCATACCGAAAGAGGGTAGCAACCAGTCGTGCTACAAGACGAAATTAATATTACAATTATTATTACTTGAGTGGTCCATGCAAGCTCACCTGACCGAGGAATCGGCACAAATGCAAGACGAATAGTCGCTTGACGATTTTGTAGTAGAGTAGCACTTGTAGCACCCTGACTGCGACTCAAGGGGCTGGTAGTGCCGGGCGAAACACTGCTTGCACTGGGTCTGCCCGACGCTGTTGGCAAAGCGGCCTAATCAAGATTCGTGTGAAGATAGGCATGAATGGCTATGGTATCGGAGTGGAAGTAAGGTATATACATATATATATATATATATAATATAATATATAGACCTGCAGAACACGGGAGACACACCGATTGCCCAGTACGTGATTGATACTTTCCCGAGGGGCAGACAACGCGATCTGTTGCTCCAGAACAAAAGTGCCCGTCTGAGCAAGATGAGCACGAAGCCTACAAAGGAAGAGATTGAAAAAATGTCGCCTTTCCGACAACCGATTTCTCGCTCCGTACCGCTTTGCCACGGACAGAATACTTTCCAGCGCTGCACGGCAAACAACTTTTGTGATTCGTTTGAGAGTAATAACCAGCCGCGCAGTCGCGACAGATTGACAAGCCTTCCACATCGTTGTACTTGCCTGCGGCACACGAAGGACACGATTACGGCTCAGACTTGAGTATTTTCCGGCCGCACCTGCGAAAGAATTTAGCATTTGGAGAGGTGTGAGAGAAGAAGAAGAGAAAGAAGAAGAAGAAAGGGAGAACAGCAAAGAGGGATGAAAATAAAAGAAACCCCATACGAGAGAAACTCCAGAGAAACAATACGAGAGAAGGAGATGAGAGAACAAAAAGCAGAGAGGAGGAAAACAGAAGAGGGGAGGAGATGAGATGGGACGTGCTCCATAGTGCTTACAATCGGTACAGAGTTCACTTTTTGTTTGTTCAGTTTCGACGTGGAACTTGCCGGCAGGGCAATAGGTGCATGTAGAGCGTCCGAATGAGTCTGAAAATCTGCCGGAGGTACAAGCTTGACAGCTGCAAATAAAAAAAGAATATAAAAGTATCGTTGAAATTGATAAAAGAAAGGACAGGCTGTGCAAACCTACATGTGCTGTCCCTTCTGGGGTTGATATCGTCCAGGGTGACAGGACTCACAGGTCGAATGAGCAAAGTGACTAGCGTACTTTCCAACCGTGCAGTTGGAACAGGAAGAGGCGAAGCGCGGGGAATACTTGCCAGGTATGCATGCGTATTGATGTCGGTCTAATGATTGTGTTGGGGGAAGGAATAAAATGGAAATAAAGTGCAGAGGAGGGTACAAAGGAAGATATAGAAAGTGAGCTGTTAGTTGATTTGGTTCACCACAAATGAGAGTGATACCATTCGGACAGAAGAATCCAGGATTGCCTACAACACAAAGTGGGAGGGTGTTTAGAGAGACAATATAGAGACGTGCACATCAAACCGACTTTCGAGATAGGGCTTTGCCCTTTCTTATTGACTTACAGTGCGAGCAGCAATCTACGCCTCCTGTCCAGTGAACGTAGTTGGCGCCGAAACACCCATACTGCAAGCGGTTCTTTCCGCACTTGAACCTGCTTTCGCGACCAACGCTTTCATCGACCACACGATCGCACGTTTGCGCCACAGAAATGTTGGAAATTGTCCACTGGTCACAAGAGGCGGCAGCGCCTACAAAGAGAGACGGTGTTGAGCAACATATGCGACATGACGGTCGGTGGTACCGGCTGAAACACTGAACGAAACAGTCACGACGCGAGTGTCATCGGGAACAGAAATAAACAAGTCGACGGGACCAGACGATATGGGAAAGAAGTTCTTGAGGAGCTGTGAACGGCCGTCGACTCGTGTCGCACTGTGATGTGAGAATACCAGGGGGATTTAGACAACACTCCGGTTGACGGGTGGCTTACTGAACGCGAACAAGGGCAGCACGACACGCATGCCGAGTGTTGAACGACACCTTGACCCCTCCACTACCAGAGAAAGAGAGCGGGAGAGTCGCCGACAAGGTGAGCGACGCGTCAAGGCCGGTGGCGGACGCGAGCACCTACACAATGAGAGCACAATGAAAACGTTATTAAAAGTGTCAGCCGCGCACTGGTCACGTACGGGTTGGGCAAAGCCATTGCCGATGGTGAAGGCGGAGGCAGTCACGTTGGCGTCGTCGCCACGGAGAAATGGCGACATGACGACCGCATCGCAGGCAGGAGGAGCATCAAAGAGCTCAGAAAGCTCGTTTTTCAAATCGTTCGATATCGTCGCGATATCGCTCGTGATATCGCTGTGTGTCGCGAGAGCGCCGACCAAGAGCGTCAGAGCCAAGACGAGGCGGAAGTACCACTCGTTCTGTCAAAAGAGGTAAAAGTGTGAAAGTGAACACAAATATAACGACAGCGACACTGTGACAGTTAACGGAAAATCTCCCTGCCGGCCAAAGCATGCAATAAGGCGCTTCAACATACAGTCAGACGCATTTGACGTTATATGGTGTACCAAGCGTAGAGACGCATTGTCTGTCGTGAGTACCAATTGTACGAAAAGGGAGAGGAAAAAGAGGTAGAATATAATAATTATTATTGTCAAAAAAAACTCCACAAAAAAACTCCAAAAAAGCACGCGGTTCGATGGGGATGAAGATTAGACCAACGCCGTACTAAGTACTACTACGTCTAATGTCTATCTCTTTAAGACAACGTATTCAAAGTACGTCTTCTGTATCATTATTAATGGGTTGTTTTCTTCATATTTTTTGATATCTCGAAGAAATCTCGAAGACTGGGATATAGACTGGATTCGAACAAACATACCTTGACCATTCAAAAAATGTGAGGATTGAGGATTTGAGGAAATAGTTTGCTCTGAAAAATTAAAAAAGAAATAAGACATAAGTCAAGCAAGAGAATAGAAGAAGAAGAATACAAATAACCCATTTACTAAGAGAAGAAATAAAGCGACAGTTGTACTTTCGTTGTACTTTCGTTGTACTACGGAGTCTCCGTACTCCGTACACTTTGTCCTACTAAACTGCCCAAGCTAAACCCGTACCTGATGCCCGGCCACAACACAGATGCGACAAGTGTGTCCTCGACAAAGACACGACAGCATTTGTAAATTTCCAGCAATATAAACCCTGCACTTCCCCTGTATCTGATGCCAGCGCCACCAACACCTTGACTCAGCACACACTCCGCGCGCATAACTTCCACACGACATATCCCCTGGGTCCCCCTTCTTGGTCTTCCCCTTGAAGGACCCTTGAGTGACTTGACCTCACCCTCTCCCTTTGCCAGCTACAGTAGAGGCGACTCAACGCGTCCACGCTCAGTAGCAAACTGCCGCCAACCAGACGACTCGTCGGAACTACCGGAATATTTAGGTGCGCACCATCGCGTGCCACTCCAGTGGGCTTTGCAGCTCGTTCTCCCCGCCAGAGCGCCAGCACTTGTGCTGACGCAGTGCCAGCCTTTGTGCTGGCAGACCTTATGTCTCCCTCTCAGGATATGGTGTATCTGGTGCCTATCGCGTTACTTGTCTGGCCATCCGCCAACCTGTCTGAGCCCTCTGAGGCTGTCTCTGCTCCCTCTCGACGCTTCCGTAACTTAGAAAGTCGTTCTGAGGTTGCTTTTCCTTTGTGATTGATAAATCTTCTTCATTAATTTTCATTCGATTACGATATCGCCATGGCGTCGCTTCCCATCGCGTCTCATCGAGAGGCAATCGAGGCACTTGCTCGAGAACATCGTGTTGTTGCCATTCAGGTGAAGCAATCTCCGCGAAATAATTGTGTGTTTCGCAACAATTTTTCTGAAACGAGTTTTTCCTTGTCGCCTCCAGGGCGAGACAGGCTGCGGCAAGAGCACGCAGGTGCCGCGCTACTTGTACGAGCTGATGAAGGAGGAGCAGGGCGGCAACGGGCGCGTCGTGGTCACGCAGCCGCGGCGTATTGCGGCTGTGACGCTGGCGCGACGCGTTGCCGACGAATTTGGCGAACGGGTTGGCGAAACGGCCGGCTATCGCATTCAGCACGACAGCTCGGTCTCTTCACGGACGCGAATTGGTACGCATCAACGATAGCGATGGCGGCGGACAACTCTAAAACAATCGAACGAACGCTTCGTAGAATTTGTCACCACTGGCTGGCTTCTTGTGCAACTCTCACACGATCCCACTCAAATTTCGCGTTACTCGTACATTGTGCTCGACGAAACTCACGAACGCTCTCTTGACGGCGATCTACTGGCCCTCTTGCTCAAGCTTCTGCTGTCTCCATCGGATGCCAACGGCCCTTCTCCGTACGCCAGTGTCAAACTCGTTCTCATGAGCGCAACCCTTCAAGTACGAGAACAGACGAACATAGAAGGAATGCTCGTTTTATCGTTTTCTAGTGCCTCTTTTTTTGCCAAACTGACCCTCTCCCACTTTTTGTTTGTTTTGCATTCTCGTTGTTCAGAGCGAACTATTTCTCAATTACTTTTCGTTCCTGATCTCTCCCGAGTACATTGCGGCCCAGGCTGCACTTCCCACACGCAAAAAGACGCACCGCAAACGCCGTCTGGCCATCGAGGCAAACTATCTTGGTCCACCGCCACGTAAGTGCTGAAGATGGATACGTTTGATTCAGACCTAACAAACAATTTATTTTGTGAATTGTGCTCTCTAGTGTTCGTCGGCGCACGGCGATTTCCTGTCAAAGATATTTTCCTCAACGAGTTCCACTCGCACGTGCAACTGACCACAGGCGCGACGAGTACCGCATCGGACGTCTCGAGTCGCATGGGGGTGTGTCGTGCGGACGCAGTGCGTGCTCCGTCGGGCAATGCCTATGCGGACGAGCAGCTGCGGCGAAACCAGTCGGCCATCCAGCACCGCATCGCGCAGTTCAACGTGTCCGACGACGCTGACGACGGCCTTGCTGAGACCCTTGGCGCCGATGAGTCGGCTGAGAACCCTCTTGATCTTCTTGTCAAGGTACCTTTTTGCAAACGTTTGGATAAGAAGACAAGTAAAATAATGTCTCTTTTAGCCCTACTTTGATGAAAAACTGGCGGAGCTAATTGTGTCGCTGATTGCGTCCAACACGCGGCCAGGCGAGGCCATTCTGGTGTTCCTGCCGGGCATCAACGAGATCTACATGGTGCACGATCTACTTAGCGAACTCCCGGCGTCCCTCGGCGAATACCAAGTGCTGGTGCTGCACTCGCTCAGTACATACGAATCAACATATAATTCTTTCTTAATTTTTCATTTTTATTTATTTTGTTTCCTTTTACTTTATGCGTGCACAGTGACACGAGAGGAGCAGGAGCTAGCGTTTGTCGAGCACAAGGACATTACAAAGGTGGTTCTGTCGACTAACATTGCGGAGA
>CALSCP010002228.1:10000-15723 GCA_943704425.1 Ministeria vibrans ATCC 50519
GTGTTCAGCTGGACTGTTGCCCCGTCCGCTGCGTCGTCCATTGGCGGCTCAAAAGGTATCTGCCTTTTTTTCTTCTTTCTTTCTTCTTATGAGCTCTTGTGTTCCCCTAGCGCAACTGCCGTGGCGCAGTGTACCCGGCTGCATTACGTCCATGGACGAGTCGTGCCACGAGATCTATGCTCTGGCGTACATGCTGCAGGGGACCGACAATGACAGTGAGTAGAGCGGGATGCACCTTTCTTTACTTTACTTTTTTTCTCCCCCTTCACTTTCCTTAGACATGGTCACGGCCGAGGGAATCACAGTGTTGCCATCGCCGAAGGACTTTCCTTTTGCTCAGGTGTGTGTGTGTGTGTGTGTGTGTGTGTGTGTGTGTGTGTGTGTGTGTGTGTGTGTGTGTGTGTGTGTGTGTGTGTGTGTGTGTGTGTTATGATATGATTCAGTTATTTTTGTCTGTGATATGATATCAATTTTTTGTTTTGTGTGTGTCGATTTGGTCTCTACTTTATGCTGTGTTTTCGTACATGTCTCACCGTCGCTACTCTTGAGTTTAGTTGATGCGTCTTTTGTTCACGCGTGGCAGTGAGCGGATGCTGTCTGTGACAGGAAACCAAGACTTCACCCAGATTAGCGGTGTGAATGTGGACGGACAGGCCATCTCCTTTTTCCCAGTGATGCTGCACATCGACGACTTTTCGTTGATTGACGAGATACGCCACCGCCTCAGTCGTGCCCTGCTGGGACACGACAACCCTTTTGATGTCTACCCCCTTCTCAACATCACACAGCTCATTCACACTATCCGTCGTCGTCATCAGCGGTAAGCCCGAAACAGTGGACCTACATTTATTTTCCTTTGCTGTTCCTTTTTTTTCCCTTTGTATTACTTTCTTCTGCTTTTTTTAATTACGTTGTTTTCTTTATCGCTTTGTTTGTACAATCTTTGTTTCGTTTTTTCTTTATCGCTTTGTTTGTACAATCTTTGTTTCGTTTTTTCTTTATTACTTTGCTCTTCTTGTCTCCTGTCACCTTGTTGCTGTTCCAATAGGTATCTTGACGAGTGTCTGCCTGTGGACGCTCAAGTGACGCTGCCGAAGAGCAAGGTCCAAACGAAGAAAAAATCGAACAAGGGAGGGAGTCGCATGGGGGCTCTTCTTGAGAGCATGTCGTTTGGTGGATCTGTTGGTACGCAAAAGCACTGTTATTTCTTTCCTGTGGTGGATTACAGAGTTGTGATTGTCCAATGCTCATGCCCCGTTTCTCTAGCGCACGCGTATGACAGGCTAATGTCGGCCATGTCGGCCGTGGTCGACGATGATGAGTACGACGAAGACGACGACTTTTTCGACGAGTACGACGAATTCGGTATGCGCCGTGGCGACGATGATGACTACACTGACGATGACGAGTACAACGACGAGGAGGACTGGGAAGACGATGACGAAGAAGAAGAAGAAGAAGAAGACAAGACGCCCGTGGTGATGCCTAAGCTGCATCCGTTGCATCCGCAGTTCCGCATGACGCTGCAGACGAGACACTTTGCGGCACCGTCGTCCATGCAACAGACGTCTGTTGACGAAACATTTTCGCCGTTTCTCTTGAAGGACCGTGTGTCACAGGCGACCAAGCGCGCAAGCGACACCTCTGTGGAAGAGGATGGCGATATTAAACGTCTGCGTGAACAGTTGCGCGTGACTATGCTGGAGCCATCAGAGCGACCAGTTGTAGTCAATGGCGATGACGGCTATCGTGCCAAGGTCACGCCGTCCAAGTCCAAGTTCAACGGCAAGAAGCCGCTCAATGCCAACAGCAAGGCGTTCCATCCAACGGCGGTGCTGCGACGTGAAGCCGGCGGTGGTATCGCAAACAAGGGCGTCAAGGGAGCTAACACAAACCCGACGACTAGCGCCACTGCCACAGTGACGACAACTACAAACGCTGCCGGCAGCAGCGTTGCTGCGGAATTCACATCGTTTCTGGCGAACCATGTCGCAGAGGCACCGCAGCGCATGAGCAAACTGGAGGCGTACGCCATGGCATGCGACGCCCGTTTCAGTGCCCTTCTGCGTGACGCGGGTGGTCTCGAACGATTTGTGTCCTCGGTGGGTGTCCAACTTATTGTGCCCTTTACTTTCAAAGGTCTAACTAAAACATTGTTATATGAGGATAATAATTAATAGTTAACTGATGCTATAAAAAAAAGGCGAACAATGGCTCACGAAGGCGGCGCCCAGGGCCACAGCGACGACGGCCACAACAACGACGGCCACAGTAGCAAAGACCACAGCAGCAAAGACCACAGCAGCGAAGACCACAGCAGCGACTCCCCCTGTCACCTTACAACACGCACTTCCCCCTCACTCTAGTGCTTCCTTCGCCTTTGGGAATACTGCCGCCTTCCCTAGCAGCTCTCTCTCGTCACTTACTGCGCAGCTCACAACCCCTCCGGTAAGCCGCTCCAAAAAATCAATCACTGTCATTGACCTGCTTACCTCTTCCTAGTCTCCAAGTGTCTTCAACCTCGGCGGAGGCGATGCTTTATTGTTTGCCGCAACCCCCGTCTTCAGTGTAGGCAAGTCGGACCCTGTGCCGTCGAGCACCAGTGGGCGTCGCGGTCCCAAACCCCGTCGCTTGAAGGCCAGTGTGCAGACCCACGGCCAGTCGTAGGGAGATGGTATAATAGTGATGCGAAAGTGAAAAATGGTTATAATAAAAATACTAATAATAATAATAATAATTATTATTATTATTATTATTATTATTATTATTATTATTATTATTATTATTATTATTATTATTATTATTATTGTTATTATTGTTATTTATATTTTTTGGTATTATTATTGTTATTGTTATTGAAGATGATTAGAAAAAGCGGCAACACAAAGCTCTGCAGATTTCTGAAAAATATAATAATAATATACTTTCAATTGTCCAAAAATGTTAGATAACGAGTGTCGGTGATGGATCCAGTGCCGACGTTGTCGTCATAAGAGCGCACTGAAATGTCGAATTTGTAGCTCTGAACATTGGACATGTCGGGCTTGTGTGCGCAAGAGCCGTCGTAGAGACGCGGGTCGAGGTGCAGGTCTTCAATGTTGGGCGTGAAGTAGCCTTGTATAGCGGAGTAGGCACGCTGAGCCGAGTAGATTTCGGCGAGGATGCGACGGACGGGCCACTGGGGATCGCGCGTCGCCTTGGTTGAGTTGACAGGTCCACGAGCAAAGATGAGGTAGCCAAAACGCTCGGGAATGTGCATATTAATGGCGTACTGACTGGACCAGGTCCAGTTGTCCTCGGGCTCGTCCTTGACCTTGACATAATTGCCATCGATGACGTTGACGTGCCACTCAACACGCGAGAAGTTAATGCGCCAGCGGTCGCCCTCGCGCGGAGGGACAGCAACCGAGTTGTTGAGGGCGAGGTCGGCAAGCGGAAAGGCAATTTCGACGGACCAGAAGACGTTGTGGGCGGAGGGGTCGTTGAGACGGCCATCAATGTAAACGGCGCTCTTCATGCTGGGCATCTCCCACGACGAGTTGGCGTATCCACCGTTCATGTAAGGTTGGTTGAGGCACAAGTCTACAACGACGGAATAAGCTAGCATCCCGCATCATCCCGCATCATCCATCACAAGGGTCTGCACACCGACGTACCCCAGGTCGTGTTGCGCGCGTTCATTTCGTACTCCTTGTAGTAATGACACGAACCGTCGGGGTTGATAAACACTTCAAAGTCGTTGTCGTTGAAAATCACGCTGTTATGCTCCGTCTCGTTCGCCCAAATCTGCGGCTCGTCAATGTGTGCACCAACGTACAAGAATGTGTCGTCAAAACGCATCTTTGCCTACCAAAAAGCAAGCAGAGTGTGAACTTCACCAACCATATCGCGGAAAACGATGTACGCGCGTGCGAAATCTGGGCTTGGGCTGGGGCGGCGAGCCTTGGATATCAATAAAGTCGTCGGTGAAGGCGACCTCCTGCCAGACGGCGTCGTCCAGACGACCGTCCATGACTGGTGCGGTTTTCGTGAAAAAGTTGACATAACTTTTGGGGTACGTGTCGAAAAGAAAGTCACAGTCGGCGCCGGACGCAGCAGCAACTATGGCCGACAAGATGACTGCCACGCAAAGCATTGGATAAATGAATAAATGTAAAAATGTGAAACACAAAATTGTAATTTTTGAATAAGATGATAAATTTACTTTTTCTTCACTTCTTTCTCTCTGTCTCTCTTTCACTCTCACTGGACCAAAAAATGGCCCCACACCCACATGTCCCATTCCTTCTGACTTCCTACAGCACAATGCAGCCACCGCCCGACTTCTTCTTGCCGCTCGATGCCGCTGCCTTGGAGTTCCCTTTTCGCATCTGTACCGCAAAAGACAAAGGCAGAGTAAGAAGAATACAAGAAGCGTGAGTCGGTGTGTAGGTGTGAGTGAGTGAGTAAGTTGAACGAATGGCGTATATATATATAATACAATAATAGTGGTTTTGGTAGGTGTGACGTGTTGTCTCTCGAACTTGCTTACCTTTCGGACCTCTCTGACGACGTCAAAGAACGCAATCTCTACGTTCATCCTGGTTTTTGCTGATGTCTATAACAATTAATTGGGTGTTAGAAAGAAGATCACAATGACTCGTGATTGGCTGTGGGCGTACCTCAAGGAAAGGCACGTCGAAAGACTTGGCAAGAGCCTTGCCCTCGTCCGTTGACACCTCTCGGTCTGCCTCCAAGTCCGCCTTGTTCCCCACTAGAATCATGGGCACCTGGTCTGCATCCTTTACGCGCAGAATCTGATTCCGAAACTTGACAATCTCCTCAAAGGATCTGCGTCCAAAAAAAAAACCAGGACCAAAAGTGTGAGTGAGAAAAACTATGCACAATAAATATGCAACAAGCGGACAAAATCGAAAATGACACTTACGACATCTGTGTAATCTGGTAGACAAGTAAAAATCCCTGTCCTGTTCGCATGTATTGGTCACGCATTGCACTGCATCAACAAGAAGTAGAGAGATGAGAGAAGGCAACGGATGGGTCCCATACGACGTGTATATTATTTACCTGAACTCTTCCTGCCCTGCCGTGTCGAGAATGTCCAGCAGACACGTCTCCTCATCAATAACTACCTGCTTTCGGTACGAGTCCTCTGCGTCGCAGAAGAGACAACAGAGACGACCAAGGTGCAGTGTGAGAGGCAAGTCCAAAAAAAGGCAAAAAGAAAAAAAAGGCGTTCTGTACCAATTGTCGGGTCATATTCCTTAACAAACTGGTTTTGGATCAGTTGAATGGTCAGTGCAGACTTTCCCACACCACCGTCTAAGGAAGAATAGAACAGAGTCAGAGAGGCAAAAAGCCCCACAAAAAGGATTTCAAGTAAATAAAACGCCACACCCCGAAAGAGAGGAGAATGAGGAGTGCGGGAGAAGCAGGTTCCCTCCAACAATGGCGACACTGGGGCCATGCGGCAAAGGCAGGGAAGCCATCAAAATGAGTTGAGGCAGGAGTTGAGGGCTTTTGAAAAGAGAGAGCGAGAGAGAGAGAGAGAGAGAGAGAGAGAGAGAGAGGGGTGAAGGCCCTGAAGGAGCGCACTCACGCCCCCCGTCGACGGCGACAGTGTCGGCACGCACGCCACCCCCCTTCCGACACGTCTGACATGGGCCCTCGGTGTGCCAACACGAAAACGAGCCACATAAAAGAGAAAAAAAAAAAAAAAAAAA
>CALSCP010002228.1:15791-38824 GCA_943704425.1 Ministeria vibrans ATCC 50519
AAAAAAAAAAAAACTCGCCGAAAGGGGAGTGTGCGCAAGTGGACGGTGGAGTCGAGGGTGGGGCGGGGGGGAGAGAGGCATGAGCGGGCAGGGGCGGCAAGGGGCGCGGGAGACGGCGGCGGCGGCGGCAAGGTGGGCAAGAGGGGTATGTGGATTGGGAGGGATGTGAGACGAATCTCAGCGAATCTCAGCGACGCGATGAGGATCTCTCGGGGAATAAGCAGTGCGTGTGCAAAACAATGCCGGAGAGGGTCGCTCGGGAGCGCGCAGGGGGCCAATCGACAGGGTGGACTAGCCCCTTTCGACAATGGGTCACGTCACATCACAAGAAAAAAAAGAAAATCGACTCCAACCCAACAGCCCTTCGTACCGCCGACAACGACAAGTTTGTACTCCGTCATAACGATCTAACTGTAATTGGGGGAAATATAGCTTCTCGGAAGGCGGCGAGCGTTCCACAGAATCAAAGAATAAAAAAAAATTGAAGAATGATTTGGGATTTGGGAAAGTGGAAATTTTGGTTTTTGTTTTTTGAAATCTCAATCGCTATACGAGGTGCGTTAGAGCCTGTTTGCGCTTAAAACGTATGGCACTGGTCATATTGCTGATACTGAAAAAAGACAGTGAAAGATCCATCACAGATTACGCCAGATTGAGCAAGATTAGTTCAAGGGAAATGATTGTTGTTGTTTTCAAAATATTCTGACGTTTGTATCACCAAAAATGTAACACCAACAAGTGTGGTATTGGATGAGGAGGTAATGGAAGCGTTATTCATGCGTAGGATCCGAGACACCGTCGGTGTTGCCCGAATAGTCGGAAAACAAAGCAAAGACAAAGTTAATAATAAAAGGAAAATTAAGACACTCTCATTGCATTGTTCTACAGGGACACGAAAAAGTTGCAAAATGCAACTATTCAGACTCACTCTGTCTTGTTTGGCACGCACTGCGCTCAACCAGGACTCACTCACTCTCACTCAACACACACGCACTTCCACTCGCACACACGCACGCACACTCGCATCACTTCATCACTTGGACTGGTGGCTTGACAACCAGGTAAGACCCTGGTAGAGCCCATCACCACTTGTTGCGCAACTCGGCTGTACCCACCACGCCCGGTCGGTGATCCTGTCCAGTCCCAGAGCCTCTGTGATCTCCGTCGGTTTCATTGCTATGAACACGTAATCACACAATTGCAATGAGCTCTCTTAGTTTCTTTATATTCTTGTCATTACCATTGGGCAGATCTTGCTTGTTTGCGTAAACCATAATGACGGCGTCACGCATCTCTCGGTCGTTGATGATACGATGGAGCTCCTGTAGTCGCGGCAACGACGACACCAGAATTAAAGATTTGATTGTCTGTTTTTTTTTTTTTTTTTTTTGTTTGGTTCACATACCACTTTAGCCTCTGCAATACGGTCCCGATCAGCACTGTCAACGACAAAGATGAGGCCGTGGGTGCCCGTGTAGTAGTGACGCCAGAGCGGTCGGATTTTGTCTTGGCCACCGACGTCCCACACGTTAAACTTGACGTTCTTGTACGACACGGTCTCCACGTTGAAACCGACTGTAGGGATGGTTGTCACCGACTGTCCAAGCTTCAGCTTGTACAGAATCGCTACAAAAAAAAAGAAGAAAAAAAAAGGAGCAAGAGAGTGGTTGAAAAATGGTAAATGACAACGACAGACAATCCCTTGAATCCCCTCTTTGTTTCAAGAAGATACAATACACATTCAACCCGAGTACAACAACCACGACGACAGAGAGTGACAAATCAAGTTGCCTCTCAAGACAAAAGAGTGTCAATTCAAGTTGAATCTCATTCTCAAGTCAACAAGAGTGTCAAGAGTCAAAAAAAAAAAAAAAAAAAAAAAGACGAAATTGAGGCATCGAGCGAGAGGAGAAGTGTAGAAAAAGAAGAGGGAGGCAAAGGCGATGGACTGCAGGCAGGCTTACTTGTTTTTCCCGCCGCATCGAGACCCAGCATCAGAATGCGCATCTCCTTTCCTTTGAAAAGCTTGTTCAAGATGTTTCCCATGGTGACTGCTTTCTACGGATACCAAGACATGGTCAGTTGGCGTGCTCCGAGGCTGAAATGGAGAGGCTACACACGCGCTAACACACCCTTTCCTCACGAGGAGACAAAATCGAAAAAAGGTCAAACGCAAAGAAAAACCATTGCAAAACTACTTGAGAAAATGCCAGAGGACGACCTGGCAAGCAGCAAGACACGCGTCTCACACAGATCCCGACGTGAAAAATCCCCATTCATACACAGGGATCTTTTTTCGCTTTTTTTTTAATGGTTTTCGGCTGCACCGCTCAAACCGGAAGGGCACGTCCAACGCATGTCCCATGCCAGCTCCTCCACCTCAACGCATCGCCCGATGCCATTGCCGCACCTCATAAACACGGTGGCTTTTCCAAAAACGAGTCCGTTTGCCAAAGTTTTTTTTTTTTTTTTTTTGAAAAGTCGCCGACCAACGAAGCTGTGCGTGAGGGGCGATTGGAGACGGGCGAGACGGCACGGGCGGCACGGGCGACCAAAGAGCGCACTGTTGAACGGGTACGGGGACGAGCGTGCAGCAGTCGCGTGGGCGCGCGCGTAAGACAGAGGTCGAAAGATGCACACCCAAAGGGTTCGCAAAAAAAGAGGAGAAAAAAAAAAGAATCCCCAGACTCCAATGCAAATTTAGGTGACAGACGGATGGCAAGACGAACCTTTCAATGAGCCACACACCGCCAATCCAGTTTTTGTAAATAATTTGATTCAATATTTCAAAATTGTCAATTGAAAATTCAATTACTGGTTTTTTTAAAGAAGAAGGCATTTTTCAATTTATTATCAATCACAAACGAAACGCGACAACACAAACATGAAACAGCTCAGAGCCACTTTCTAAGCTATTGGAATTTTTGATTTTTGATAATATTTTTGATGATTCGTTCAGTGTGTCGCAAAGCGGGAGAACAACTGCAAAGAACCAAACCACTCTGCGTTCTGACCGTTCTCGACACTCAAATTCCAATGCTCCTACCCACGCGCTGCAAAAGTAAATACAAGGCGTTTCGTTCTTTTCATCGATCATACATTTACTTGCTTGACTGTCTCAGCGCGAATGTATGCATCAAAAGCAGTCATGTCGGGCATGGGGGGATCAAACGAAGCACAGGAATCCTCGATCAGATACGGCGCAAGTAGAGACTCGACGTGGGATGGCCAGCCTTGCAAAGGCCAGGCATAGACGGAGAAGACTGGTGAGGGGCGACGGGTGCGACACAGCAAATCTGCGTAGGTGGCCACCGCCGAGTTGGCGTAGACAGCACTGGGGCCTGTGAGGACAATCACTTCAGACCAGGCATCGACAACAAGACACTGATCGTCATTGAGTGTGCGCTCTGCGAGCGCCTTGGCGGACAGTGGCACCACTGCTGTTGGAGTACCCTTCTGCACACAACACACTGCATCAGAGTCACTCTGCCACCTCCTTCCCTTCTTTTCGTTCTTACTTGTGACGATGCAAATACGTGAATTCGAGGGTACAAAGTGGTCTCGAGTTGTTCAAGGTTGTGTGCACTACGAAAAACAAAGACGGAGACAGAGAGAGGAGGAGGAGGAGGAAAGAAACAAAGTGATAGAGAGAGAGAGAATGAAAGAAACAAATTAGTGGTAGAGAAAGAGGGAAAGCAACAAATTAGTGATAGAGAAAGAGGGAAAGAAACAAATTAGTGATAGAGACAGAGGGAAAGAAACAAATTAGTAATAGAGAGAGAGAGAGAAAGAGGCGTTAAACATTCTTTCACGATAGGGCAAAGAAATAGGGTCGCTGCTGACCTGAGAAGAGCACGAGAGAGCGCACGAAGACGATTGGGACATTCGGCGGGAGAAAACGCAGGTGCGACAAGCAAGGCAAATATGAGCCGCGGTAAGAGTTGAAGTCGACGATCGCGCGAGAAGGATGTGTCCGCTTTGGGAGGACCACCATCGCTGTAATTGGAGAGAGATAAAGAGTGGTAAGGGAAAGTGGAGACGAACCGTAAATAATGTGCATACGAGGAGGCTGTGGCAGTCGCCGCTTCGCTGTAGTGAATGCAAAGCGTGATGAGCCAGTCGGTGAGTAGCGCGCGTGCCTCCCAGCGGCCCACTCGGTCGCACTGCTGCAAAGCCTACAAAATAAAATACAAACCGAAAAGAAGGAGAGGGGTGAGAATGCAAAAAAAAAAACATCTTGCAAGTAATATACGTGGCAGCTGAGAAGACTCAAAAGAACACTGCGATTGGCAGAGGCATAGAGCTCAACGGGAGTGTGAGCAAGACTGTCGACACGCACGGTGACAAGGAGAAGACGGCGCTGCAGCCACGGTCCATCAACATCCGACACGGCTGTCGTGTGGGCAGACCCGGAGCGCGCAACAGCACGCGACTGTGTTTGCGTGTAGGCAAACGCAAACTGCATCGTGGGACTGCAAGATAAAAAAAGAGAAAACAAAACAAAAGAGCAAGTGAACACTAGGAAACGCAACGGAGACGACATACATGTCGGCGATGGGCGTGGACGAGTCGTGCAAGAAGAGACAGTCAATGGCCGTGTCGGGAGCACATCCCACCACGTGCAACAGCTCGGGGTATTCGGGATCGGCAAAGTGCATGTGCCGCTGCTCACCAAACGCCGACTTGAATCCTAACCACAAAAATATCATTCGTATCAATACAAAACAACTCTTTTATATCGTCGCCTTGACGTCTTGTACCGGCCGATGTGCGCACGCGAAGAAGGCCGTGGAAGGCGTGTGGAGCAGCGTACTCGTGGTACACATCATGCGCAATAGACTCGTCGTGGCGCGCCGTCCACACGCGCACCCGCCCACCTGTGCGTTCGCTCAGGCGCGCCGCTGCCGATAGTGCCAGCCCTCCTGGTGTGCACCACCGCGCACTCACAATGCAGTGCACGTCAATGCTCACTCCAGCTTCAGCCGATCGTCGTGCCTGCGAAAAAGAGGAAGAAGAAGAACAAGAGGAAGAAGAAGAAAAGGAAGAAAAAGAACACACGCACACACACACACACACAAAAATAACAAAACAAAAAAAAAAAAAAAAAAAAAAAAAAAAGGGTGGAGATTCGATGCGCCGATCAAGGCCAGAGAGGAAGAAGAGGAGCAAGAGGAAGAGCAAGAAAATATTATTAATTATTTTATTATTATTATTTTTATTTTAATTTGATTTGCTGAGTTTTAATCAATCATCTTTGCTATTCGTTCTTTTCCAATCACCGAAACACGTACAAAACGCCATGGTCCTTGGCATGGATGACGAAGAGAGGGGTGTTCTGGTAGAGTCGTTGCGCGACGAGGATCGTCCGGCTGATCTCCTCTCTCTGTAGGATTCTGCTTTTGCTGCTCTCTCGGAGTACCGCCTGTCGTCGTCCGTCGACTCGCTGACTGCAGCAGTTGGCCCCAACAAGGCGGCGCTTGAGAGGTGCCTCTTTCCCCGGTCTTTGTATTCATTTTGATGTGATCTTTTTTTTTTTCTTTCCCTCTCTTTTCCTTTCAATGATGTTCAGTGCAATGCGATGGCGAATGCGCGAGCTTGTGCGCGCGCTTCAGGGCAGCCAAGACGGCGGCCTGTCGAGCTTGGACACGGTTGAGACGCTGATCAACGACGCAGCGGCGTTTGCGTCTGCGGCGGTCGTCTCTGCGTCGGTCCCTGCTGTGCTGCTGGGCGATGCCTTTGACGCCCTTCCTCTGGCCGTCTGCGCCCAGCTCTTCCATTTTCTTGAGAAGTCGTCGCGCGAAGAGCTTTGGCAAAAGCTCTTTGATGTGCGTGTCGTGCAGACGGAGATGTTGTTGCACTGCAACGGACTGCTGCGACGACTCAGCAAGACGCAAGATACAGTCTTTGCCGGGCGCATTCTCATGTTCCTCACCAATGTCTTTCCCCTGTCAGACCTCACGGGGGTCAATCGCATGGGCCACTTCAATGTAAGCAACGTCACCGAGTACAGCGACGACGCCACCGAGGGTGCTGCCGCCAGCAACGCCGGCGGCAGCGACAGCAACGCGACCGAGCAACTCGACGCGGCCTTCCACGGCCAGTTCTGGGCGCTCCAGCGCTGGTTCAACAACCCGCGCTTGTGCTACACCGCATCCGAATGGTCGTCCATGGCCGACCACGTTGCTACAGTTCTCGACGCATTCACCACTCACCGTCTCGAGGATCAACAGCAACAGCAACAGCAACCCATCACCGACGAGCTCGCCTCAAGCGACGACACACTCGTCTGCCGTTACCCCAAATACCTTACATCGCGTAAACTGCTGCGCCTCGAGCTGGGTGACGCACACACCCGCCGGGCCGTGCTCGTCCAGCTGCTCATTGTCTGTCACTATCTTGTGCTTCCCTGCAAGTTCAAAAAGCCCAAAGACACACTCTCCGACGACCAAGCCAAATGGGTCAAAGCCACAAAGGTACAAAATCGATGAAAGGCGTGAAAGAACTTCTCCTTGATGGTTTTTTTTTGTTTTTTTTTTGTTTTGTTTTGCAGGAGCGAAGTTTTAAGCTTTTGAGTGAGACACCGCCAGACGGACAGCGATTTGCACGGTCAGTGCGGAACACACTGGAGCGGGAGAGCAGTTGGGTGGGATGGAAGGACGAAGGGTGTCCGTCGTTTGAACGGGGAACAAAGGATGCGGGTGGAAGTGCAGCGGGTAGTAGTAGTAGTGGTGGTGGTGGTGGGGGAGCACGGAAGCGGAAGCGAGAGGAAGACGGAGGAAGTGGAGGAGGAATGGGCACCGAGGCACTGACTCGACTGTGGCGCAATAAGTGTGATGGGGGTGAAAGTGGGATGCGCCTGTGGCTCAAGAACGACACCCAGAACGGAGTGCCTTCGCTCAAAGCGTACTTTGAAGAGGTTTGTCGTGAGTGTTCGCAATCAGACGACGTACTGACTTTGTTCTTGTGTTCTTGTGTTGTGTTCTTGTGTTCTTGTGTGTGTGTGTGTGCGTTAGGCTGCAATTCAATTGGATCCTGAGCAACAAGTTGAAGAAGAGTATCGTTTTGTCAACGACGCGACGTTTCGCTGGCGCGCTCTCCGTCTTATTGCACGCGTAAGCTGCATATTATTATTATTATTTTGACGAATTATTTCATGTTCTCTCTCTTTTTATAGCGCAAGTTGAGTTTCTTTGAGGGTCCGACGTTTAGTATGGACAATGCGATTTTGAAGATTGCACAGGAGTGGACTGAAGAGGAAGAAGGAGAAGGAGAGGGAGCAAAAAAAGAAGTGGAAGCGAAAGCGGAGTGAATGAGTATTATATAAAATTATCAATCTACATTAATTCAGGTTTGGGGACGATAAAGACGCTCATACTCGAGAAGGAGGCGGAAGACGTAGCAACGAACGTCGGCAACGCGAAGGTGCTTGTTGGTGAACTCGGAGCTCTGTCGGGCAATCTGCTGGGCGAGCAGTGGGTGTGCCTTGGCCCAGTTGAGTTTGGAGCGCAGGTCGCGCAGGTCAAAGCGCACTGGGATGTAGTGCACCCATGGCCGCAGCTGTTCATTGAAGAACTCGGGGAAGACGGCGGTTGTCTTGAAAACCAGCGAGTTGCTCATCAGGAAGCCCTTATAGCGTTGACTGTGCACAAGGAAGAAGGTGTTAGTGTGAGTCTCTCGATGAATTTTTGGTGTTTACCTGTATGAGTTTCCGTCAATGTCAATGAGATAGCGGTGTCGCCAGTGCTCCTCAAACTCCACAGACGGCACAAGGGTCAACTGGGAGCGCATTTCGGGACAGGCATCGCCGTCGCACTGGAGCACAGCAGTGAAATTGACGTTGGCGTCGGGCCAGTCTGCGACGTGACGGACCATGCGCACACGATGGGCGTTAGTCCACCCTTGTGCGCCCATGGCTGCCGGCTTGTTGCGGCCACCGGTGGTCGTGCCGCGCCAGAAAAGATCATCTTCCTTCGAGCCCCATGCAAATTCGGGGTTGTTGTTGCGCTGCTGGTGGATCTGTCGCTCCATGTCGAAGCGCGAGAACATGTAGTCGGGAAAGAAGAGGTCGCGATGGCACTGGGGGATCTTACAACGGGAGAGCATAGGCAACAGGCGGTGGGCGTACGAGCTACTTGCCGGCGAGAACACGGCGCTGTGCGACATGGCCACATCGTGCATACTTGCATACGAGTCTTCGGCTGAGTCAGTCAAGTCCGTCAAGGCACTTGATTTAGCGTCACCTGCTTCGCTCTCCGTCTCTTCCTCAACACCTTCATCGTTTTCTACGACAGCTTCTTCCGCAGTCTCAGTGTGAGTGTCGGTCTCTTCTTCTGACTCGCTCTCTTCTGTCTCCGTCTGGGCATTCTCTCCCGTCTCAGTCTCTTCTTCTGACTCGGTTTCTCCCGTCGCCGTCTGGGCATTCTCTACCGTCTCAGTCTCGGTCTCCTCTTCTGACTCAGTTTTCGTCTCATCAGTCTCGCCCGTCTCAGTCTCGGTCTCTTCTTCTGACTCAGTTTCCGTCTCATCAGTCTCGCCCGTCTCAGCCTCGGTCTCTTCCTCTGACTCAGTTTTCGTCTCATCAGTCTCGCCCGTCTCAGTCTCGGTCTCTTCCTCTGACTCAGTTTTCGTCTCATCAGTCTCGCCCATCTCAGTCTCGGTCTCCTCTTCTGACTCAGTTTCCGTCTCATCAGTCTCGGTCTCCTCTTCTGACTCAGTTTCCGTCTCATCAGTCTCGCCCGTCTCAGTCTTGGTCTCTTCTTCTGACTCGGTCTCTCCCGTCGCCGTCTCATCAGTTTCTTTCCCCATCTCCATCGCCTCAGTCTCACTTTCCTCAGTTCCAGTCTCCTTCTCATTCTCCACCGTCGTCGTTTCCGTCTCTCCTTCATGCGTACCCTCTCCCTTGGTAGACACCTCTCCCTCCGTCACAAGTGCAACCTCCTCCTTTTCCTCCGCTTTCTCCTCCTCATTGTCAATGCTCAGCAAATGTCGTGCCCCTAGGCACAATTAACAACAAAACAATTTAAAATCAATATACACGCATCATTTTCACTTTGATGCACACTCACCAACACTCGCAGTGGTTTTGACGCTGTTCTTGCGCGCAGCAACAGCCTTCTTGACGGCCGCAAGTCCACCTGCCTTCTTCTGCTGTTGCTGCACCTTCTTCGTATTCGACTTCTTGACTGCAGCGACGACCGCTGGCTTTTTCTTCGGAGTACTAGGTAAAAAGGGAAGCGTGACAGGCTTCGCCTTCGCCTTCGCCTTCGCCTTCGCCTGCGCCTTCGCCTGCGCCTGCGCCTTCGCCTGCGCCTGCGCCTTCTTAACCGGCAGATGGGGCAGCGGCGCCACAACATGCTTCTTATTGGCCTGGAGCGTGCTCTTAGCGGTGGACTTGCTGCTAGATGTTGTCGGCGCAGCTGTGTTCTTGGCGGAATTGCGTGCGTGGTTTGGTGCACTGACGACCGATTTCGTGACAGGTTTAGCAACCGATTTCGTGACCGGTTTAGCAATGGGCTTGGCGATGGTCTGCTTGTTGTTCTTGAGGGCTATCGGTGCATTCTTGGGCGGCAGTTTTGGAGAGCTTTGCAATGAGGGCTTGGCCTTTGGCGCAGCCATCGGCGCCTGCAACACCGGCTTGCCTGCTGGCTTGATTGGTTTGGTTGGGACCGAGATTTTGGTGCGAGTCTCAGTCTTTTTGGTTGTTGCAAAAGCGGTCTTGATGGTGGGTGACACGGGCGCGGCGTTTGATGTGTGAGCATTATTGGTCCGTGTTAGAGTGTGCAATTGCTTCACTGGTTTCGTCTGGGGCGCTTCCGCGTTGGCGTGTGATATCGTAAGGTGGGAAATAGTATCAGTAGTCGACGAGTGTGACTCAATCTCCGACTCGGTAGAAGCAAGTGATCCGAGTTCAGTCTCAGATTCTGGCTCGCCCACACGCGCTCCTGCCTCAGTCTCGGTTTCAAACTCTGCTTCCGGCTCTGGCTTGCGCTCAAAGTGCGGCTCAGTAACAGTGTCAGAGCGTGTCTCAACCTCAGCCTTGCTGTCAGAGGATGCCTGAACCTCAGTCTCACTGTCAGATGACGACTCAACCTCAGTCTCACTGTCAGAGGATGACTCAACCTCAGCCTCTGCCTCAGTCTCCGCATTGGTTGCTGCTTCCGTCTCAGTTTCATTTTCAGGTGTCGTCTCCTCTTCCGTCTCCTTCTCTGATCCTGTTTCAGCCTCCGTCTCCGTCTCTACCGTCGCTTCTTCTTCCGACATCGCTCCTTCCTCCGTCTTCGCTTCGGTCGTAGCTTCATCCTCCGTCTGAGTCTCCTCATTTCCAGTCACTTCCGTCCCCTCCTCACTTTCCACAGTTGTCTCCTTCACTTCTGTCTCAGTCTCTACTTCAGTCTCCGCCGTCTTTGTCTCAGCGTCCGTCTCCGTATCCGTCTCTGTCTCAGCGTCCGTCTCCGTATTCGTCTCCGTCTCAGCGTCCGTCTCCGTATCCGTCTCCGCCTCCTCCTCAGGCTCCGTCTCCGCCTTCGTCTCAGCGTCCGTCTCCGTATCCATCTCCGCCTCCTCCTCAGGCTCCGTCCCCGTTTCCGCCTCGTCCTCTGTCTCCGTCTCCGCCGCCTCCTCCTCCTCCACGGGCGTCTCATCCTCCGTCGTGTCCTCATTGACAACAACTGGCTCCTCCCCTTCCACCTTCCCATCCGCCATCCACTTTACATACGACTCATATGCCTCCCCCTGGCCCACCAGGGCATCCCGCTCACTCGCTTCCCTCAGTGCCGCCCCGCACACTCGCTCAAGCACCTCCGCGTTCTTCAGCCCGGGCTCTGAATAGTAGGTCTTGGGCGGCTGTGGATCATCTACAATTCGCGGCTCATCCAGCAGATTCACTACAAGCTCCATATCTCCCAGCTCCGCACTCGCCGCCACCTCCACCAGCCACGACATAAACCCACTCGCTGCGCTCTGCTCGTGCGCGGCTATCTCCACTGACCCCGGTGCCATCCGCACCAGATTGTTCTTGATCGAGAAGTGCGCTGTATGCGGCATTTTCGCCGCAGTGTCAACCATCTACAGAGAGAAAAGGTAATCAGTTGAGCCTGTGCACGTTGTAATGAGTGTGTGGCGTACGGCCTTTGTGATTCCTGTGGACTCGAACGGCTCAAACTCGCGCAGAAGCGAATCGTACGCGTCAAGCGGCCAGCACGAGTGCGCCAGGGAGAAGCGGTTCCATCGGCTGAGCAGCGATTCTGTGGGCTTTGTCTTCTTCTTGTTGTCGTTGTCAGTGGTCTCGTCCGACTCTTCCTTGTGCGGGAGAGTGGGAGTGTGTTCGTTGCTGTTGTCATTGCCGTCAGTGTTGCTGTGGTGTGTCGATGATGAAGATGGTGATGATGATTCGCGATGGAGTAGTTCATCGCCGTCGTCCGTCTCTGTCTCCGTCTCGGTCTCCGTGTCCTTCTCTGTCTCCGTGTCTGTCTCCGTCTCCGTCTCCGTCTCCGTCTCCGTCTCCGTCTCCGTCTCCGTCTCCGTCTCCGTCTCCGTCTCCGTCTCCGTCTCCGTCTCCGTCTCCGTCTCCGTCTCCGTGTCCTTCTCTGTCTCCGTGTCTGTGTCCGTCCTCGCCGATTCTGAGTCGGAAGCTGATGCGTCTGTTTCCGACTCAGTGTCAGACTCAGTGTCTGACTCAGTGTCCGACTCAGTGTCAGACTCTGTTTCGGGCGTCTTGTTTGGCTGCTCGTTGCTTTCTTTCGCTTGCTCGTTTCTTTCGCTGTGCTCCGTCTTCACACGACGTTTCGGTGGCAGTTCGTTGAGTCCGCCGCTGTCCGTGTCGTGCTCGCTCTCGCGCTCACCCTCTCCCCGATCCTTCTCCTCCTCCTCCTTCTTCTGCTCGCCTTCGTCGTCTTCAGTCTCGCCGTCTTCAGTCTTATCGTCTTCAGTCTCGCTGGCGTCGGCCCCGGCGGCGTTTGGATCGCTCGCGGGCGCGTCAACGTCAGGCGCTGCTGTGCTGGTGCGATGGAAGTCGCTCGTCTCGTCGTTGTCGTCGGGTGCGATGGGGCCTTGCCGAGCGATCCAGTCCTTGTTTGCACTTACATCCAAGCCCTCTTCCTCGCGATCCGGCCGTGTGCGCCCCTCGTTCCCATTTGCTTCAGTATCGCGTGCAACACCTAAAAGTGATATGAAATTAGATGTTTTTTCTTCTTTTCCCCCAAAATGACATGTCACTTTCGTGCACAGCCGCAAAACGCGTACCAAGCGCAACCGGGTGCATCGCCGGAGCGGCTGGCGGCGGCAGGAGAGGCGCTGGGGGCGCAGGGGGGGTCTGCGACGAGAAGGCGAACCACATGAAACAGAGAGCGCCCATCGCCAAAACGGCTTTGATGAACCCCGGTTTGCGGCACAGACGCCCGCCACGTCGACCAAGATTGCTCGACCTCGAGTGGCGACCAACGTACATTGCAATTTTTATTAATACTAAAAAAAAATCGTTTCAGATAATCGATCAGTGTTGTGTCGTGATTGTGTCATTGTGTCAGCAGTCAAACATTTTCGTGATGAGCACCAGCCCACCCTCCAAACGAGGCACCATCGAAGGAACGCCTCCTACTGAGATCATTGTCACCGCCCACTCCGATCGGCTGTTTGTGCTTCTGACGCAGTCGGGTCGAATGGGCACGATGGTACTCGCTCATCCCCTCCCGCCCCCACACCCACTCACACGCTCTTCCGCTGCAAGATCCACGTGGAAAAGGACGTGAGACTAAGCGGCGGGGGGCACGACAGCGCCGCGGACGACGGCAGCGACGCGCACGGGCCGCAGCGCAGCACATTCAGCATCCGCACGCTGCTCGGCAAGCGCGACCAGCCCATCTACGAGGTGTACGGCCGCCAGATCGCACAGCAGCTCGACCTCGACCGCCCCTTGCTCCTCTCCGTATCGCTCGACTCGCACAGCCCCGAGCTTCTCAAGCAGGTGATTGCTCTTCTCTCTGGCGAGCTGAAGTGCTGGTGAACGACCTTTGTAGAGAGAGATGTATGAATAGTATAATAATAGTTACAAGAGAAGGACCAAATTTCACTGACTCTCAGACGAGATGATTTTCTGGCCGTTCGTGTGTAATGGTAAAAGCGTGTAACCAGTAAAGGGGTTGGTTGGTGGCATACAGTGTGTGTGAGAGAGAGAGGAGGGAGAAAGAAACAAAGTGATAGAAAAGAAAGGGAGAGAGAGAGAGAGAGAGAGAGAGAGAGAGAGAGAGAGAGAGAGAGAGAGAGAGAGAGAGGAAGGAGAATGAAACAAAGTAATACGAGAGACAGTCGTCAACGAAAGAAAAGAACAAGGTATTGTTTAGTTTATTGGGTCTTCTTGGTGTTGTTGTCTGCCTTTGCAATGCGCTTCTTGCGACTGGTATTCATGCGAATAAAGAGCACCAAGAAAATGGCATACTGGACAAAGAGAAAGAGGAAGACACCCGCATGGCCGCCGCACTTGGGCAGCACAAGGCCAATGAGGATAAACTGCACAATGCACCCGAAGAACTGCGTCAGCTGGATCATCGTCACGTACTGGCCCCACTACAACACATACATAGTCAGTCAGAGAGAGAGAGAGAGAGAGAGAGAGAGAGAGAGAGAGAGAGAGAGAGAGAGAGAGAGAGAGAGAGAGAGAGAGAGAGAGAGAGAGAGAGAAAGGAGAAAGAAGCAAAGGAAAGAGAGAAGAAAGAAGCGAGTGATAAGAAAGACTGTCACTCATATATACACACACAAGGACATGACATGAACACACCTTTCTGCTGAGGCCCAATTCGGCAAGGGCATAGTAAGCATACATCCAAATGTGCACAAAGGCGTTGGAGAGGGGCCCCATCCACGACGCAGTCAGCGGGTACATCCACGCGCCCCACACAATGCTCGCCGTAATGAAGTGGTGGTACCAGTGCAGGAAGATGACGTTCTTGCGTCGCACAATCAGGAAGAGGGTGTCGATAAACTCAACAAACTAATCACACACCGTCAGCACTTACTTATAATATCATCGCGTTTGTTCGTCTTACTTTGCTCAAGTAGAACACCCAGTACCAATAGTCGGTGTCGGCATGCTTGCGCAGCAGCGTTGCCGAGTCACAGATAAGCAAGTCAACGTCATACTGTGTTTATGATGTGTGTTACGTCGGCAACTATCTCTATCCCTTTGTCTCTCTATCACTTTGTCTCTCTATCACTTTGTCTCTTCACTTTGCTTCTCTATCACTTTGTCTCTCTATCACTTTGTCTCTCTATCCCTTGTCCTTCTCTATCACTTTGTCTCTCTATCACTTTGTCTCTCTATCCCTTTGTCTCTCTATCCCTTTGTCTCTCTATCACTTTGTCTCTTCACTTTGTTTCTCTATCACTTTGTCTCTCAAGCACTTTGCCTCTCTCTCTCTCTCTCCATCACTCTTCTTACGTCGTTGTCACGGAAGTTGGGGTAGACAATGTTCCAGAAGCCCAAAAACATGTACACCGAGGCAGCACACATCACCAGGTTGTGGATAACTCCAATGGTGCGCAGCTTCACGTCGGGCAGGACTGCGTTGACAATCACCTGATAGCAGAGCAGACCATATCAGATCACTTCCGCTTGCGTGCTCTCTCTCTCGGTCCTTTGCTTCTCTCCACATCATGCCAACACACTAATGTTTGATATTGGCAATGACTAGTACGCCGGGCGGGCACAGGGCACCCCCCAAGCGATGACACGGTTGAGAACTCAACATCCCAAAAAACCAAAAAAAACGCAAAAGGTCCACGCGAGAATTGACAAATGGCCCTTACCGGCAGCAGAAACACTCCAATCACATAGCCAACCATAAGTTTAAGCATATCCCCCGGCATGGCGTAGGGCCACTCGCTCATGGTCGTGATGTTTCCATTGGGAAAACACGACTCGGTCGTCGGCCAAACGATGTCGTCGCCCTTCATCAGGGGCAGACAGCCCTCCAGCATGTCGACGGGCGAGTTCTGCGACCAGAATTCCACTTGTTCTTGGAGAAGACCCGCCATTATAACACAAAGGAAAGGAGAAAAAGTGTGAAAGTGCAAAGTGCAAAGTGCAAACTGAAAAGCAAAGAATGAAGTGAAATCAGCGCATTATTTTAATAGTGATAATAATAACTATAATATAAAATTGAAGATAAATCGTTCACTATACAACATTCGACGGCTCGTAGTCGTCGACAATGTAGTCGGCCTCGTCGTCGGTGTGCTCACTGGCAAGCTCAGTAAAGTCTTGCTCCAGCATGCGTCCCATCTCTTCGCCTGGCTCCTCTGACGAGTTGATGTCGCGCGCATCGGCGCTGTTCTTCGCCTCCTGCGCCATCTCGGCACTCACCATGGACCACTCTTTCATGCAGTCAATCTCAACAATAGTCAGGCGCAACAAGAGCTGCTGAAAGGCCAAGGAATGGCCATCGGCCGCCTGCATGGGAGCAAGACGAACGCCCGAGCGCAGCGACGTCACCGGCAGACAGCACTGGCCCAGCAGACGACCACCACGCGTGCGCACGTCCACCAGTCGCACGCTTACCGTGGCCATCTCAGGCGTGACAATGGCAAAGGTCGCCGTCTCGTTCCAGGCAATGCCTGTCTCAGCATCGGCACGAACGCTCTTGGAGCGCCATCGGCGGCCGTCGCCCTGCACACCCGACACGGTCAGCACACAGCGCACCTCGAGGTCTCCAATGTCCTTGCGGCGCCGCAGCAGGACAGGATCCAGCAACTGCTGCACGGCCACCACATCAATGGTCAGCTTAAGCGGACAGCGTGCCTGACCCTGACCGCTCGCTACCTCCCCAATGGTCATGGGCAGTGCCGCAAGTGGCTTGGCCACATAGCCACAGCCGCCATTCTGCCGGAAGAACCCTGCGTTGAGATTCATATACATATCGTCACGCTGGTAGTTGAGTGCCACAAGCTGACAGCCGGCATTCCACAGCGGCTGCGGGTCGTAGTTGCTCGACAACACACGCGTCGCTGAGGGGTACACGCGCAAAAAACACCGTTCGGTCAGATCGCGTACAAGCCGACCCGCACGACTCGTCTCCCTGACCGCACGCGACTCACTCAACGACAGCGTTTGCATGCATGTCAGCCGCACAAGCGCCGCCTCAAGCGACACCGCCTTGGCAGCGACAAGCACACTCGCAATGGCTCCCAGCCCCTTTGGCGTCACCGACTCAAGCTTTCCGTCAGACTCGCTGCCCATGCTGCTGCTCTGGCCGTCATCTCCGTCGTTCCCTTCCAAAGTCTCCTCGCCCCCCTCCTCATCCTCTTCCTCCCCAAACTCATCCCCGGACGCATTCGCACGTGCGCTCAGCACTATCGACAAAGGCGCGCGCACACGACAGATAATCTTCCCGCGCAGTTGCTCGGGCGACGGAAGTCGTGCGCGCAGGGGATTTGCACCACCCACCTCCACCAGAAGCGTCTCAAGCGCAGCGACGCTTGCAGACTCGCCATCGACCACACTACTACTGCTGCATCCAGGCAAGAGCAGGAGCGCCTCGCCAAAGTGCTGGCGACACAACTGCACCATACGCTGCTGCTGCGGACACGAGCAGTGGTTCTCAAACGTCACAATAAGCGGATAGGGTGAGGCGACAAACGCAGTGCGCGCAATAGCCGCAACCACACTCGCAAAGGAAACCTTGCTCGTCAGCGTGCGTCCATGGTACACCATTGGCTCACCGTCACTCCCGTCCCAACAATCAATCTCAACACAGCGACATCCCGTCAACAAAATCTTGGCATACGCTTCTGCAAAGACAAAAGCGGAAGGGTGAGAGAGAGAGAGAGAGAGAGAGAGAGAGAGAGAGAGAGAGGAGGGAGAAAGAAACAAAGTGGTAGAGAGAGAGAGAGAGAGAGAGAGAGAGAGAGAGAGAGAGAGAGAGAGAGAGAGAGAGAGAGAGAGAGAGAGAGGAGGGAGAAAGAAACAAAGTGATAGAGAGAGAGAGAGAGAGAGAGAGAGGAGAAAGAAAGGAGAGAGAAAGAGCAAAAGCGATAGAAAGGGTAAGAGAAGAGAAAAAAAAGTGATACAGAGAAATGAGAGAGAAAGAAACAAAGAGAGAAGAAAAAATCCAATACAACACACACTACAAAGCTCTTCATCGCGTCTTTCATCAATCACTTCTTGTGATTCATACCGGCGGAGCTGTCGCTTCGAAGTTGATCGCCCGTAAGGTACGAGTTATGACTGGAGGCAATAAAATACTCGGTGAGGGGCAGAGTCATGTCGTGGGAGACGCTCTGCGGCCCAACCAGGACACCAAGCTCGTCATACATGCACGCGACAAACCGCGATAGGTCCATCCACCGATTCTCCTTGTTGGTCTGGTCAGCGTATGAATAGCGCTCAAACAGCAACTGCGCCGCATCCGAGGTTGGATCGGTCGCCTGCAGCGCAAGCAACTCGTCAAAGTCGGCGCGACCCATAACCCGTTCGTTGCGACGAAAGCGATCGCATGTGCGCGCCAGACCCTCAAAGACATCGCGCAGACCCGAAGGGACACACACCTGCAGAAAACGACGGTAAAAGGTCTCAAACGGCACGCGAATGACCGCATTGTGCATGGGACCGTCGCTCACAGGCGCAGCAGCAGCAGTTGAGGCGGACGCAGCAGCAGTGGCAGCTGAGGCACTCTTGGCCGCGGTACTGGCGAGCGCCTTGGAGTAGTGAAACAAAATGGAGCCTTGGGTCTTTTCGGCGGTCGCTGAGGCAAGACGGCGCTGTTGAAGACGGTGAAGCGACGAGAGACGCGTGCCGGGTAACGGAGCGTCGAGATGTTGCACACCAAACTCGCCAAGGAGCATTTTAACGCTGTTGTCGTCGCGCGCCTGCAACTGACCACAGAGTTGCTCGACGAGCGTGAGAGCCATAGGCTGGAGGGGATCGCGTGACTGGTTGACAACAATCCAGTTGGCCAGCAGCCAGTCGCGAGTGCACGGCGGCGTCGAGCGACACGAGCCCACCAAGGCGTTGAGGGCGGTCACCACAAGGTCGCGCTGTTCACACGATGTGCACGACAGTGTCACCGTGTTGGCTGTCTGACGCTGGGCATACCCGTCGATGATAAGCATGGCAAGACTATGCGGTGGCGTCGACGAACACGAAGCGGACGCAGTGGTAGTGGTACCGGGCTCGAGTGTGCTGACGGAAACCGACTGAAAATCGTCGACAATGACCACAGGAGGGGGTGCACACGCGGCCGGATTGGCGTGTTTCCCGCGCCACCAGGCGTGTTCGCGCGGACGCAAGTTGGTGATGTCGCGCAGGAGCCACACATGGCGAACTTTGGAGCCAAAGAGCGCGGCCAAGTAGAGCACCCGACGGTCGGAGTCGACACCGAGACGGACCCACTCGGCGGGACGACCGCGTGCGTCGTGAAGCAGCAAGAGCACTGAGCCATTGAGCACGTGCTTGATACAGTCGTCGTCGGAGAGTGCTTGGAGCTGCTCGGCATTCATCATTTCCGTGTCGGGACGCGGTGCCGAGTCGTACGCCTGGAAGGCTGGCGAGCGAGCAGCCATGAGCGCTGCCACTGCCTCGTCACTGTGCTCCAGCTGGTGCTGCTTCGATTCACTCTCGTGAGCTTCGCTAAAGGTCAGCTTGGAGGCCGAGTGGGTCTTCTTGCGATTCGCGTTCATCAATGTTGCTGCACCGTGCTTGATCGCCTGCATCAGATGGCTCGTGTAGTGGTAGGTGCCACTGCCACGCTTTGTCCCACCGACGCTCGCCGTGGAGCCGCGGTCACCAGGCGTTCCGGCACTGGTGCTGAGCGGTCGTGCCGATGTGCCCTCACAGACGCGATACAGGTCGTGTGAGTTGCGCGCACCGTGTCGTTTGCCCGAGATGTGCTCGACCAAGCCTAGTTCAACCATGACGTCAAAGAGCGCCATGGCATGATCTATGTTGACGGCATAGCCATGCCAGAGCAGCCAGCGCACGAGATCGTGATCGACAAACGCGTTGACAACAAGCGTACCGCGGTACTTGCGGTCGCGTACCAACAGAATGGCACCGACCGAGCTGTCGGCGGCCGCCTGGGCGTCCGAGCGCGGGCGTACTTTGGGATCCCACTCGAGTATTTCGGCGGCGAGGATCTGAAAGACGACGCGCACGTAGGCGTCGAGAGCAAGCTGAGGTGCGCTGAGAACGAGCTGGCGGACATGCTGGATGGCGTAGTAGGTGCTCATGCTGTCCTTAAAGGGGCGACGCTTGATGGGATCGTAGATGAAACCTTGCTCCACGAGGACGGCGCACACTTGTGAGGCGTCGAGGCGATCGCACGCAAAGCCGTAGGTGAGCAAGAAGGACACAAGATCGCGACCACACACGAGCTCGGGATGGCTGTACATAGACTGGAAGGGCACGACAAGCTCGAGCAGCTGGAGGATGTCCTCAAGACGGGTGTACGCCTCGTAGGTGAGACAGGTCAGGGAGGACGACGAGGCCGTGCTCTCGTCGTGCTCGTCGGCGTTGGTGTGTGAGCGGCGGAAGCCACCGCCCTTGGAGCCGGTGCGCGATCCGGTGCGCGATCCGGTGCGCGATCCGGTGCGCGGGTCACGCGCACTGTTGTTGCTATTGATCTGGGACGACGCGGCAATCTTCTCGTCGGTGCTGAGAGGTGCAATGACGAGGAAGTCGTCGTTGGTGTCGCGAATGATGTCACTGGAGAAGCAGTACAAGTAGTGGCGATTCTCAAAGGCATGATCGCGGGACACGTGATAAATATAACTGCAGTCCATCATGGCGTTGCCAAGGCGCAAAGCGTGCTCTTCGTCCTTGGCAAGGTGCAGTTCAAGGAGGGCGTCCACAGCAGCCGAGCCCACAAAGCAGTTGTGGTAGACCTTGAAAAGGTGACGACGGTTCTTCAGGGGTATGTGACCGCACAGTTTGACTGCGGCGGCACGTACGTCCTCCTCGCGCATGTCCATGCGCGACGAATAGTGAGAGGCGGGCGAGCCGTTGTACGAGGCGACGGAGGAAGTGCGCTGCTGCTGCCGCTGACGCAGCTGTTTTTGCTTCTCGTTCATGTACTTGCGCTGCTCAATGCGTAATTCGGAGAGGCGCTGGACGGGCTTGGCAAAGCGGTAGAAGTAGAACTCGTCGGCAAAAGGTTGATCGTTGGCAACGTGATGGATGAAGCCATTGTCCATAAGTGCATTGCCGAGACGCACTGCCTCAACGGGCAACTTTGAGAGGTTATGGGCAATGATGGCACGCACTGCCTCCTTGCCAACAAAGCAGTTGCGGTAGGCCAGCATGTGGTACGTGCGCGTCTTTGACTCGACCAGCGTACACAGCGTGATGGCGACCTCGCGCAGCTGGTCACGGCGCAACACTGCCTCCTCAACAAACTCATCCTCGTCATACTCATTCATGGCACTACCAGCACCCGCCGCAACTGCCCCCGCCTCAACAAGTCGCGACGCCGCATACGCCACAGCAACCTCGTCGTACACTGACGTCTGGAGCGTCTTGGTGGCAGTGGCACCGGCGGAGCTCTCGTTGGCATTGGCAGTACCTTCGGTACAGCTCTGGTTCTTTGGCTCGATCTTTGATACCGTCGATTGGGACTGTTGCTGTTGTTGTTGCTGCTGTTGTTGTTGGGCAAGCAGCTGCATCGCTGCTCCCGTCTCGGCACTTGCGTCATCATCATCGTCCGACACATCGTCCGAATCCTCTTCGGTGCCACTGCTACTGCCATTGTACTCTTCTTCGAGCGACGCGTCGTCCGTCTCAATGGGCACTTTGGCTTCGACTCGCACATCCGGATCGCGCTCGCGTCCCACCTGACTCTCTTCGTCGCTGTCGGGATCTTCAAGGTTGTCAAAGTGGTAGAAAAGACCGTTGTTCTCGATGCGATGATCGGCGGTGACGTGCTCGACAAGGCCGTGTGTCATAAGAATGCCGCCGACACCAATAGCATCGCGCACATTGGCGGCGTACCCAAGACGGATAATGCAGCGCACCAGGTCGCGTCCGAAACAGCAGTCCTCGTAGATCTTGCCGCGGTAGCGACGATCCGCACGCGGCACCTCTTCAAAGAGATGCCGAGCAACGACGCGCGCCTGACGGTCGTCGAGCCACTCGATCTGCCCAACGGCACGTACGCGGGGCATGACGGGCGGCGCAATGTCGTTAGAGCCTGCGCCGCCACTGCCGCCGCGCGGATCGAGCAACGAACGACTGTCGGGAGACGAGAGCATACTCTCCTTATCTCTGTTATTATTATTATTATTGTTGTTGTTGTTGATTGTGGTATTGTTGCCGGTGCCCACTGCCAGCATGGAGGTGGAAGCGACGGCGGCTGCGTCTGCTTCGACAGCGGCAGTAGCAGCGGCCGCGACGCGTGCCGCTGTTTCGGGACGCACAATACTGGCGTTGCGCACCTCGTCGCAGATGCCGCGGTCAAAGTCGAAGATTTGGGTGGGGTCATTTTCGAGGCGCGACAGAATGCTGTCGTTGACGGAGAAGAGAAAGCGCATTTCGACAAAGCGGCGCGCCAGATTGACGGCTTCGTCAGTGGTGCGCGCGACGCCCATGTCAATAAGATAGGAGACAATGTCGGCGGCCGTCGCACAGTGACGATGCTTGCTGACGACGAAGGTACGGCGATCGCGAATCATTCGGCGACACAACAGAAGAGCTTGACCGCGCGACGAGCTGCGCGTCTCACCGCTGCTCCCCGACGCCGCAATGGCCGGCGAGAGCGCGAGAACAGGACGAGTGCGTGTGGACGAGGAGCTCGAAGCGAGTTTTCGCGAAGGCGAGGCGATCGACGACGACGACGAGGCGGCGACGATCGTCGAACTTTTGGACGATGACACGACGGCCGTGGGCGCTGTCGAAGGGGCGGGCGTGGACGTGGCGGGCGCCGAGGCCGTCAGGGGAAGGCGACTGTTTGACTTGGGGGTGGCGGGCGCGACGGGCGGCGGCGACATGGCCGAAGATGCAGTGTTGTGCTGAACGACTACCAAGAACTTCACCGGCTCGTCACGACCAAACGCTGGAATGGCCGTGAGAAGTTCGGCCGCAACGAGCTCCTTGATGCAATCCAACGACTGTTCAATGGTGTCGGCCAGAGCCAAGCCAACGAGCGCCGAAGTTGCATCAGACACTACATTTTGTGAAAGTATGAGGGAAAAAAAAAAAAAAAAAAAAGAAACGAACCTTCAATGGTACGATGATATAACTTTTGCTTGAATATACGGTCCTCAGGTTGAACTCGATCGAGGAGTCGACCGAGCAGGACGTGAGGGTCCGCCATAAGAGATTAAATTATTTAATATTATAATTATTTTTATAATTTATATTTCTAATTTCAAAGTGGTACCCCTAATAATATTCATTGTGACTGTCTCAATTTGAACACGAAGGAGAACTAATGTAATTCTTCTCAAATTATCGCTGATATAGTGTAAACATAGTTGGTCGGACCATGGTCGGACCATGTGTGTCATTTCAAACGAATGTGTGAAAACGCCTTCAAGCAGAATCCGCGTTTGATTATGTTTCTCTGCTTTCAATAAACACCCTCAAAGCTATTGTCGAGTCTCTCATCAAATGTTCCAAAGCTGCATTCCCACAAGCATTTATTAAGCAACGAGTCAGGAAGTCAGCTGCGCATCGGTATGAAACTTCTCAACCTTGGAGTTGAGGTGGGCAACTTCCCAAGGGGGGTGGGGGCTCTGCAGCGGCGCGCACAACCACCGCACAACATTCGCATTTCTTCCACACGATACACCCACAACGCTATTTGAAAGCGATCACGCGCCAAAGAAATCACAAATACGGTCATCATACTGTTTGTTTGCGCACAGAGAACCCAATAAAGTAGGCCAAGGAATTGCACATTATTTATCAGCGCATAAAATTTATGAAGAATAAAAAACTTCACCTCCTCACACCACATGCCAGAATCCCCAATACACCCAAAACCACTGATCTCACACGCGACATTACCTCCCATCAAACACACCCACGGACACCAACCCTCAAACGCCATCCT
>CALSCP010002231.1:0-12528 GCA_943704425.1 Ministeria vibrans ATCC 50519
GAGAGAGAGAGAGAGAGAGAGAGAGAGAGAGAGAGAGAGAGAGAGAGAGAGAGAGAGAGAGAGAGAGAGAGAGAGAGAGGAGGGAGAAAGAAACAAAGTGATAGAGAGAGAGAGAGAGAGAGAGAGGAGGGAGTAAGAACACAGTGATAGAGAGAGAGTGGAGGGAGAAAGAAACACAGTGATGGAGAGAGAGAGAATGGAGGGAGAAAAAAACAAACAAGACAATAATTTCTCAACAATTGTTAACAAAATTTTGTCTGTGTGTTGTAGTCACTTGTTTTATGCAAAGCACGTTGAACGTCAGCTGTGCAACACATGGATTGAGCACAAACTCGCAAAGAGTAAGTGAGAGATAGAGAAAAAAAGGAGGGAGAAAGACACAAAGTGGACTGCGGCAGTAGTTTATATGTTTTGTGTGTTTAGATTGCTTTGTTGCGTCTTCTTCTGGCTCGCGTGTTCCGTTTGCGTCTGCGTTTGCACTGCGACAACGAATGATCAGTTTTGTGCAAAACTACGAACTGTATATGATGTTTGAAGGTAGGGAGAAAGAAAGAAAGAAGAGGAGGAAGAACACGTAGAGAGAGAAGAAGAACAAAGTGAGAGAGTGTTTTGTGTCTGAATATTTGTGTACATGTTGTATCTGATTGACTGTGCGTGTGACAGTGATTGAGCGGCAATGGCACTTGTTTGACGAGCAAGTGCGGAGTGTGGGAAGTGTGGATGAGCTGTTGGCACTGCACAACGATCTGCTTGACTCATGTCTAAAGGAGTGCATGTTGTCCAATCCAGATATGCTCAAGGTACGAAGACTGTGCGTGTCGGTTCGTGTGCACTCACCAACTTACTTACTCGCTTCTTGTTAGATTATCAGTTCACTCATGTCCGGGTGTGAGATTTTCAGCCATTTTATGGCACGCACAAGCAAGCGCGTGTACGACGACGCAGAGTCTCTCGCGCCCAAGTCGAACGATCGCAAAGCCCGTTCAAATCGAGCAAAGGTAATCTCACTATACGAAGATTTAATGATGATCTTTATGTTTGCTAATATATATATATATATATATATATTATATGTATGTGTTATAGATTGCTCAGGAGAACATTTTTGAAGTCCTGAAGAGCAGTGCCTTTGAAGAGTCTGTCAGTGAATGCGAAGCCAATTTCACCGAATCCCTTAACAAACTCGTAAAAGGAACCGCACACAAAAAGCAAAGAACCTTATTTTGATCTTTGAATGTTTCTAGTTGCGTCTCTTGCACAAGTGTAACATGACCGATTCAGAGAGTCACACGCAGTCTCTGCTCACTCGGTACCTTGCCTTACAAACAGTTATTATAATAGTAATTTCTGATTGTGTGTGTGTAGACTCAACTTTAACGGGTTTTACTCGTACGATGACCGCAAACGCTAGTCATTGGCGAAAATTCTTTTTTGTACCATACATATTACACAGTTGCAAATGAATGTCATTCTAATGAGAATAATTATAATAAGAGAAAATAAATAGAGAATCGAGAGCTGTACTCAATGTAATAATAATAATAATTGAATGACACCCGTACTTACGCCCCAACCGCTGAATGGCGCTTCTCGTCTCCCAGGCAGCATAATCCATGGTGGCCGGAAGAGACTGTCGCGCAAACGCTCCCGCGCTGAAGAGATCGCATTGTTTAGTTTGAGTCATGAAAATTTAATTTGTTTATCAATCAGTCAAATTACAAATATCGTCAAATATCATTATAATGGCGCTGACCGCTGACCAAATTGATGCCGACTTATCTAGTGCCGATGACAACGATCCGTGCTTTCATGTCGCGTGGGCGGCTGCAACAGGATCGTCCGAACCGACGCGTAACGACTCCATTTCGACCTTACGTCTGTTCTCATGCTTTGCACGTCCCTACGCGCAGAGTGGGTCAAGGAGGCGTCCGAAGGCAGACTACGTGCGCAGGCAGCACCCGCGGACTTGAACGAAACACACGTGAAGGACGCGGCTGCGGCGTTGAACGAGGTAGCGCGGCAGAGACACCCGCCGCACGCGAATGCGTCTCACCCCTCCCTCCTTGTGCGTGTAGGCAACCGCCTTTGTGCACCAGCATGCACCCAGAATACTCGAGCAGACCATGCACAGTGCCTCGTCTATCCAGCAATACCTCCACGTCACCGCTGAGCCCTGACAAGTGATCAACAAAGATGATTGTGTACAAACTGAAACCAAACTTGTGTGTCTCCAATTCATTCATTGTTCGCTGCAATGCAACAGCCGCCACTACAGTTCAGTCATTTTAATCAAAATATTATTGCCTCCTTTTTTTCGAAAGAACGCGGTCACAAAGAGGCGTGTGCCAAAAAATAATGCAGTGTGGAAGGGACATAATAATAGTATTTTAATTAATTTTGATTTAACCGTGCGGTGACGGTGGCGACGTCAAAGGAAAACATGTTCTGGAACATTCGACCAATGTCAACGGCGTCGTGTGAGCCGGCAAACTCACTGGCGCGCTTGCCATAGGTGTACACGTTGATGTCGCACGCAGAGTGGCCGTGCGTGGTAAAGCCAATTCCACAGGCACGCGCGACCGGGCGACCGAGGATGCCTGTGACGGCGGAGGCACTGCCAGACTGCACGGCACGCACAATCTCATCCACGTCAGACTGCACGGGTGCCGCCACACCAAGGGACGTATTTACCAGGGAGCGCACAGCAGTTTCCACACGAGCACTGTCGTTACGGTACGCGGCCGTCTCGGTCAGCAGCACGGGCGCCAGAGCCTCTGTGCTCGCCTGCTGGTGCAGCAGCGGCTCCACCAGCCACTGGTATGCGGGATACGCACTGGTGTACTGGTACCCCAGTGCCAGTCCCCCCGTCTCATGATCGCTCACCTATGTGTCACTGTGTCAGTCTCTCACTCTCTCTGCCTCTCTTTCTCGATATTAATTGCTTCTTCTTTTTTTTTTTTCCTCTCTTCTTCTCTGTGATTACTGAGATGGCGAGTGTGTCGGTGTTGGCGTCGATAAAGTCCTTCACGCTCTGCACTGTCGTCTGGTACATTTCCGTCTCGTGCGGAAGTGCACCCACATCATTATTATGCGCAGTCATATCTAAGAGAACCGCATCAGTACCAAAACAAGGGCACGCCAAAGAGGTATGTGTATGTACCAATGCGCGACCCTTCAATAAGCAGCATAAACCCCTGTGCGGACGAGCGTGTGCGACGCTTGAGATACCGGAGTGCCTTGGTCACCATCTCGTCCAACGACGGCTGATCCGTTGTCTCTCGGTCAATCTCAAATGCCTGCAAGACCCAAGTCCCATGTCAAGTGAATGTGTATCCTCTCTATCACTTTGTCTCCCTCTCTCTCTCTATCACTTTGTTTCTTTCTCCCTCCTCTCTCTCTCTCTCTATCACTTTGTCTTTGTTTTTCTCTCTCTCTCTATCACTTTGTCTTTGTTTCTCTCTCTCTCTCTCTCTCTCTCTCTCTCTCTCTCTCTCTCTCTCTCTCTCTCTCTCTCTCTCGTTCTTTCTCTCTCTCTCTCGTTCTTTCTCTCTCTCTCTCGTTCTTTCTCTCCCTCTCTCTCTGTATGTGTCTACCATGTGAGAGTCGGCAAGAAGTGCGACGACGGGTGAGCTAATGTGCACATCATAAGGGTCAAACGCATCAAATTCAGCGCGTGTGGTCATGACACGCGCTCCTTTGTTTGCCATCGCCCCCAACAAATCCTGTCCGTCACTACGTGTTGAACTGAAGAAAACAAATCAAAATGTAATGTGAGTGTGCGTAACGCATAGCGTTGACGAGTGTGCTCTTACCTTTCGAACATAGCGCGTCCTCCGCCAAACATGACGTCTGGCAGCAGTGCCACTTGATCTAGCGCAATTTCCTGCTCTGCATTGCGATCTGCGTTGTGTGCAGTAAATGCGCCAGGCGTGGCGTGCGTCACTCGGCTCGTCACGACCACTCCAATGAGTTTTCCCTATGCAAAACAGATGTCAGGAAGGAATAGGGTGGAGGTTAGGGTTGTCGCGCTCGCTGTACTTGGTCTCGCGCTGCCTCCATGATGGTCCCGCATGGCTTCTGCTCATAGTCGACACCCACATAGCCATTGTGGGTCTTCACCCCACACGAGTACACTGTGGCGCCGTTTGCCGAGTCGGTAATGAGCTGTGAGGCACTGCGCGTCTGCGCTTGGCCCACCAGCATTGTGTCCAGTGGGAGCTGCTCGTCCGCCTCAAACATCGGCGTGCTGTTCGTCGCCTGGTAGCCTACACTCAGATCATGAACAGTAAGAAAGCAAAGAATAGCAGGATGGCTTGCGTTATCGGGGGTGTACCGCGTTTCTTGTAGGTTGCGTAGGTGCGCGTGAGAGTGTTGTGCGCCACGCCCATCCCATCGGAGAGCATGAAGACGAAGTTGCGCGGGGGTGCTGAGGACGCCAGGGGACGATGGCTCATGACAGAGACGATGCTGACCACGACGGCGGTCACGATGAACGCGCCAATGACAATCTTGGCGTAGCGGTGTGTCAGCGCCCCTTTCAAATCGCGTCCACACGACTGCTTTGGAGGCCGACGCGCCGCCGCGTGCTGTCCAGCCGCCTACAACAGAAAGGAATAACCAAGTGCGAGTCAGCACGGAACACACAGAGACTGTCAGAGAGACAGAAAGAGAGAGAGAATGGTACGAGAGAGTCGACAAAGCGAATGTTGTCATGGTCGTTCTCGTCGTCGTCACTCGCATCGTCTGGCAGCCCCGACGTGCGCAGCAGCGCCCCCTCGTCATCATCATCGTCAACATGTCCAGCGTGTCCTAGTGACATGCCGTTGGAACGATCACTCATATGAAGTCGAAAGGGTTGAAACAAAAATGAATCGCAAGATTGCGCCAACTTTACTTGGATGATATTGATAAGGAATTTTGAATATTTTCACATTTCTCGTAAGTAATATTCATTCAGATCGTATTTGGCCTTCCCATGGACGTCGAAGCAATCAAAGTAACGCCCTCAGCCCCCCTGTGTGGATCTCATCCATGTGTTTCGTTCTGTTCTTCTCGATTGTAGGCCAAATATCCCCAACTGAGTGTGCTCCCGTCGTCAGGACAACTGCTCGCCATCCATGCCATCATCCGTGACCGCACCACACACAGAAATGGTGCGGCTTGGATCGGCTGAACGAGTCATAACGAGAAATAAAAAAAGAAACTCACATTTCCCTCTCGCGCAGATTTTGTCTTCTACTGCGATCGTCTGATCCGCCTGCTGGTCGAAGAAGGTCTCAACCTGCTGCCGTACCAGGAAAAGACGGTGACGACGCCCACGGGCGAGCTGTTTACGGGCGTTGACTTCACGGCCAAATTGTGCGGCGTGAGTATCATGCGTGCGGGCGAGTCGATGGAGAGTGCGCTGCGCGAGACCGCCAAGAACGTCCGCATTGGCAAGATCCTTATCCAGCGAGACGAGACGTCGGTCGCCAAGGAGCCCAAGGTAATGAATGGCCCATAGATTTGTCGCACACTCACACTCTCTTTTTTTCTCTCACTCTCTCTCTCTCTCTTTCTCTCACACTGTCTCACTAGCTCTACTACTGTAAACTGCCGCAGGACATTGCGTCGAGGACGGTGATCCTTATGGACCCCATGATTGCCACAGGCAAGAACCACTACCACCACCACTGCCACGCACTCACAAAACACTTTCCTGTTTCAGGCGGCTCTGCCATGATGGCTATCGAAGTGCTCAAGTCACGGGGTGTCGACGAGGCGCGCATCATCTTCCTCAACGTCGTTTCGTGTCCCAAGGGCATTGACAATGTCCTCACGCGCTTCCCTAACGTCCGCATTGTGTCGACCATGGTTGATCCGGGCCTCAACGACGACATGTACATTTTGCCGGGCCTCGGTGACTTTGGTGACCGGTATGCTCTTGCTTTTTTTGCGGCACTCCTCACTCTCACCCCCCATGTGTGTTCTTGTCTCTGTGTGTGTTGTAGATACTTTGGAACGGACGAGTAGAAAAAAGAAAGAAGAGTGGGTATTCAGGCCTGTGTACAAAAACTAAGAAACGCAATGAACCGTGAAAATTTCAATGAAATTCAATCAAGTTTCAGTTTTGAATCTTGATTGGCCCGTCTGAAGCAACACACAACACAACACCTACACATGCCATTCATGTTTTATGTGCTTAACGCCCGTGATGTGGTGAGGGCTCATTTCCGTCTCAAGCAACTTTTTCAACTTTTGGTGGGTGGAAAAATTAATAATAAATTGATTATTCTTTACTGTTCTTCTTTGCAAATCTTTCAAGCTCCTCCAAAAAGGTCGAGTAGCAAAAGTTGTACTGAACCTAAAGAGATACATTGAAAATGTTATGAAACGACGAACTATTAAATAATAGATTTTGATTTTGTAACCTGAGTCTGAACCATTCCAGCGCGACAGGAGCGGAGTTGCTTGACGATTTCCTTCATATCGACAGGCTTGCCAGCCTTGACTCGCGCAAGAGCAACGTCGATGGTACACACAGTGCCAGTGCGCCCAATACCCGCACTGTTGGAATGACACGGAGATGGTGAAGAGAAAATGTGTGCAGTCAGTAGGAATGTAGTGTGTGGTGTGAGATGAATGACAAACGCTGGTGTTACCTGCAGTGGACTACCATAGGCTTGCCGTCCAGGTCTGCTCTTCGTCGCAGCTCCAGCACATAGTCAAGTGTGTGCGATGCACTCTACATAAAAGACAGTATTGTTAATTTTTGTGTGTGTTCATCACACACGCACACACACACACACACACTATACCTCAGGGACACCGTGATCGGGCCATGCAACATAATGCATTTGTGCCACATGGTGAGCGGGTGACTTGGGCTCGTCAGCACACGTGAGAAGAAACTCACGTGTGATCCACGCCTCGTGGTTGCGCTCCTCCCCTTGCAACACCACCTCAAACGGCCCGTACTTGCACTTGCCTCCCACCTTTTCTGGCCAATACTGAAAGCATTTCATCTGTGCGTGTACACACAAACAGACGGTCAGTCTCAAGAGTAGGTGCAAGGGTCTGCCTGACAACACGTTACCTTTCCGCCCTCAATCAGATGTGTTGTCATTGCAATAAGCGTCGTCTTCTGCTCCCACATCATCCTCCAAAAGTCCTCGCAAGTGTGACCCATGGGACCCTGCGTCGCAATGTACTTGTACACAAGCCCCTGTGCGTCGTCAATGGGAATGTCCAGGAAGTTGCCGTTGATGTAGTCGTGGTCGCGGGCAGTGCGCAGCGGCACGCGCGTCTCGTCGTACGCCAGCACGTTGCGGTAGCGGTTCAGCTCAATGTGCTTGTCGTCCATGGCCGACCGGTAGTTCATCGACTGATTCAGGGCATTTTGAATTTTCACCAGATCCTATGAAAGAGTGGAGAAAAGTAAGAAGAAGGGACACGGCGCGAAGAACGCTGAGACGTACGCCAAACTCATCGTAAATGTCACCACTGCGCATCCGTTCCTCTGTGAGCTGCTGCATCTGTGCATAAAACTGAGCAGGCCCCGACGCAGCAGAGACAGCAGCTGCAGGACCAGAAGCAGACGCAGTAGCAGCGGCAGACGCAGTCGCAGCGGACGATGAAGTAACCGACGTGGACGACGTAGAGCGATCCGACGACGACGCAAGACCCTTACGACGCCGTCGCATCAGCAGTTGGAATCTACACACAATGGAAAATGCGTGAGTAACAATACACGTACATACACCACACACTCCGAGTAAACAATACACGTACATATACCACACTCCGCTCACTCTCTTTCTCTCTCTGTCTATCGATTTGTTTGTTTGTCCCTCCTCCTCTCTCTCCCTCAGTATGTTTTTTTTAAGTCGCACCTGTGGCAGGTGCTCGTGAGCTCAAGAATGTACTTGCACTTTTTGTATGAGTGCGTAAAGTACGCTAGTTTCCTATCGCCACTTTCCACAATAAACCGTTTGTCTATACGTTTGAAGAAGGAAAAGAAAGGGTGTCAGAACAAAAAGAAAAAATAGGACAAGCAAAAATATACCTGAGTAAGAAAGATTCTTAGTCTTGCGCCACTCGTACGTGTCGAGGGGATGGGCAAAATCAACGGGATCGCTGTAGACGGCAAGGCCTTGGCCACTGAGCACCAATATGAGTTTGTCGCCGCGTTTGGTACGCACGCTAAACTGGTGTGTGCCGTAGCCCGGTTGACGCTGCAGCGTGTCGAGAAAAAGCAGCTCGGCCTTGGCGGAGCCCATCAGACGGTTCTTGGCGTGCCGCCCTTTGATCCGCGACTTTAGACTCGCTACGGCACAAATTGTCATCTCTCCATCACGTTTGTTTCATTCTCCCTCCTCTCAATTATCATTGTCTTGTTGTGTACCGGCCGATGATTTGTCAATGTGTTTAGGAGGGAGCACTTCGGCAAGCTCAAAGGTATAGTCGCAGGCGGGATCGTTAGGATCGTAGTCGCCACGCGTCGCCTGCAGAGCAAGGCCTGCGAGTTCAAGAGCGGTGTCTTCGTCGCACGCTGTGAACAGTCCCTCTTTGAACTGTGTCAATAAATGGATAAAATACATTCTAAAAGAAAACACAACGGAGTCGGAGATGGAGTCAGGACAAAGTCACGACGAAGAAACAAAGAAGTAGGTTATTACTTTCGTGTGGATGGATCGCTGAGGATGGCAACGTCGTCGACAAAGTGCTTCACCCGAAAACTCGTGATGAACACGCCTTTTTCGGGAGCGTACTTCCACAGCTACAGAAATCATCAATGTTATTATTATCATGATCAAAACGCGAGGGCACGCGCAAGAGCAGCGGATCGTCGCTGGACATGGGTCATGCGAACATGCGAGATAGGGGGAGGGGGGGATGGAGAGAGAGAAGAGAGAGAGAGAGAGAGAGAGAGAGAGAGAGAGAGAGGCGTGGGACGCACTAAGTTCACCTTTTTCTCCGTGTTCATAAAGTACTCTTCGCCCACTGAGTCTAAAACGGCCAGTCCGAAATACTGTTCTTCGGCGAGCTCGTAGAGCTGCGACAGAAAGTCGATCACATTGCGCACAAGGGTTTTCGCCTAGGGAGACGGAGGAGCGGAGGCAGAAGAGAGAGAGAGAGAGAGGAAGAGAGAGTGAGCGTTTCAAAAGTGATGGCAAAAAAAAAAAAAAAAAGAAAGAAAAAAAAAAAAAAACAAAAAGAGAAAAAGAGAAAAACCACAAAGAGCACAAGATGATTCAGAATAGGTGGAGGGAGGGAGGAAGGCAGAAAGAGAGGGTACCTCGGTGACGACGCTGACGCGGCGGCCGTCCATGAACTCCACAACGCATTCGCGCTGCTGCTTGGCCAGACGCGCCCGGTCGTCTGCCGCCATCTACACCGTAGCCCACGTTAGTCTCCCTTGATGTGCTTCCCCCCCGCGCGCTGAGCCTCCTCTGCTCTGATGTGCCGTTTATTGTTTCTTTTTGGTCAATCCTTTTTTTTTTTTCTTCTTTTTTTTTCTCTTCTCTCTTTTGTCTCTGTTGACTGTCAAAGTTGCCTTGATGCAGGCAAGCACGAGACAAGGGAGGGGTTGGAAAGGAGGAGTGGACGACAGAGAGCGGGCGTGGGGGTCGGGGAGGCGCAGGGCAGAGCGACGACAGAGGAAGAGAGAGGTGCGCTTGTCGTTGGCCTCACCTGCTGCAAGTGGCGCAGCTGCGTCTTGCCCGGCGAGTCCTCCGACCCAATGGAGTACCGCTTCGCCATCGAACGATTGAGAGACTGGGAGAATAGTTTATAGTGAGTTAGTGACTAACTCCAAATTCAGACTAAGTAACTGAGTTGAGGAGTCGATAAGAGCAATGTTATCAGTTGGATAAGCTGCTTATTACGAGACATTGGCACTAGCATAAGTCTTTAAAGTTTAGCGAGATGGCAGATGAGAGGGTCAGTGGGTCAGAGTTCGGCCATGGGGGTTCTAATAAGTTATATATGCTCCCACAGTTGTGAGTAAGTTGGTTTTCAGTTTATAATCAGTTTCACACTATTTTGCTATGCTTCGCTGTTCAACTACAACCGCCACATTGCTGCGTCGCTCCCTGCTCTCGTCGAGTCTGATTGCTCGACCAGGCCACGTTCGTGCCATGTCCATGGCGTGTCTGAGCCCTGAAACGGGACTCGACGAGGATCAGCGAGAGTACGTGCGCGTTGCGACCGACTTTGCCGAACGCGAAATGCGGCCATCCATGGCCAAATGGGACCAAGCGGAGGAGCTTCCCGTCGAGGTATTGCGCAGCGCAGCCGCCTTGGGCTTTGGCGCGATCTACACAAGCGCGGAACATGGCGGAAGCGGACTGACGCGTTTGGATGCGTCGGTCATCTTTGAGTCGCTCTCGCGTGGCTGTGTGTCCACGACGGCCTACCTCACGATCCACAACATGGTCGCCTGGATGATTGACTGCTATGGGTAAGTCGCCCTGGTGCGACCTGCTCCGCTCTGAACCCTGTCCATTCCTTCTCAGCAACGACCAACTCAAGAGTCGACTTGTGCCAAAGCTCGCTAGCATGGAGGCGATGGGCAGCTACTGTTTGACCGAGCCGGGGAGCGGCAGTGATGCTGCGTCGCTCAGTACAACCGCGCGACTCGATGGCGACGAATGGGTCCTCAACGGTTCCAAAGGTCGCTCACTCCATAAGGAGACTCCCCCTCAAGATCGTTTTAGTAACTTGACTGTCATCTTTATTGTAGCGTTTATTAGCGGGGGAGGCAGCAGCGATGTGTATCTGATTATGTGTCGGACGGGTGGTAAAGGACCCAAGGGCATCAGCTGTATTGCGGTGGAGAAGGGAGCGCCAGGACTGTCGTTTGGCGGAAAGGAGAAGAAGATGGGATGGAACTCACAGCCGACGCGTGCAGTGATTCTGGAGGAGTGCCGCGTGCCGCGGGGCAATCTGGTGGGGAGCGAAGGGGAAGGGTTTCGCATTGCCATGGCCGGCCTCAACGGCGGGCGCGTCAACATCTCGTCATGCTCGCTGGGCGGTGCCGGTGCCGCACTCGCCACGGCCCGCGACTATTTGCTGGTGCGCCGCCAGTTTGGAAAGCCCATTGCCCAGAACCAAGTAAGATGCAATGCAAGAGAGATAGATAGATAGAGAGGAGGGAGGAGGGAGAAAGAAACAAAGCGATAGAGAGAAGGGAGAAAGAATCAGTAATGGAGGTGTTTCTCATTCGTCTGCCTATCTGTGTGTGTGTGTGTGTGTCTTTGTATATGCCTGTGTAGCATTTGCAGTTTCGATTGGCTGATCTGGGAACAGCCCTGCATGCTTCACGCCTGATGGTCCGCAATGCGGCCCGAGCACTCGACGCAAAGGCGTAAGAACCCAACAAACGCACCTAGAACGCGTATTCACTTGACTTAATGTTCCACTCCCTTGAAGTGCGGATGCGCCAGTGCAGTGCGCTATGGCCAAGATGTTTGCAACAGAGCAGTGCAGTCTGGTGGCAGACGGAGCTCTGCAGATGCACGGTGGCTATGGCTACCTCAAGGATTTTCCGCTGGAGCAGTATGTGCGCGATTTGCGCGTCCATCAGATTCTCGAAGGTTCCAATGAAGTCATGCGCCTCATGGTCTCGCGCGAACTCCTCGCCGAGTAGCCCCCCCCCCCCCCCCCCCGATCCCCTCTCTGTCACTCTCCTCTTGTATCACCCGTGAACAGTCATCTTCTCTGCAATACACATTACTTCAAACTTTTGCTACAATTTCAACTTCTCTTCGCGCGCTCCTCCCGCTCCCGATCGTGCTCCTTTCTCTGCTCGGCCTGACGCTGACTCTGCCGCACATCGTCCCACTCGCGTCGCTGGTGCGAGATGGACTCGTCCACGCCCTCTTCCTGCAAGGCAACCTGACCAGCGGGTGTGAGATGACAAGCGACGACAAACGCGACGCCACTGCACCCCGCACCGCGCCACGACCCGCTTTTTCACGCTCAACACAAACTCACCTTGAGGCACTCTTGGTACGTGGCCATGAGGTCGCGACAGGGAACGCCGTCGTTTCTCCCTTCGCCCTTCAGAAATCGACCCGAATACCACTCGTTGAAGCACTTGTCATATTCATGTTTCAGTGGCGAACACTTGTTCCCCAGCGAGTTCATCCAATCGGATGGACAAAAACAGGACAGGAAGAAGAAATTGTATTTGAATTTTGAAATGTTGAATTTTGAGTACTGGTCAAATTTAAAATTATCATTATTAAATTTTATTGTTTGCTTCTCCGACGACGGAGTAGCCACTTCTGTGTTTGGAAAGAGCATTGGTCTGGTGCACACTTCTGTGTTTGGAAAGAGCATTGGTCTGGTGCAGCTCCTTTGCACTGGCCGTCGATGAATGTTGTGCAACAGCCCAAGTATCAAAAACAGGCGTCATTCTCGTCGTGTTCGCGCACCCCTTCTACGCCAGCTTCTTAGGAGCCGCCACGAGCATCTCCATGGACTTCCTGTATCCCACTTCGCTTTTTCTTTCTTTCTTCTCTTTCTTTCTTCTTTTTTTTTTTT
>CALSCP010002232.1:10258-25671 GCA_943704425.1 Ministeria vibrans ATCC 50519
CCTTATTATTGATTACGAGGAGTATTGAATTTAGAAAAATAATTAATGGAAAATCGATACTCAATGCCAAAACAAGACTATATACAAAAAAAGAGCAGCACAATGCTTCCGCCGACCGAAGTACACAATCACTTATAAAAATAATAATAATAAGAAGAAACCCTGTCATTTTTGTTAGTATTATTAAATTTGTGGACCGTCGAAAGTGAAGTATACTCAAGTGAAAAAATACGCTCACTGATGGGTTCTCTCGAACATTCTCTCTGTCTCTGTTTCTGTAAAATCTAATGGTATTACTTTTATTATTATTATAATTAGTCTCAAGCTTTCATCACAGAGCTCTTGCGCTTCCGCTCAGAAAACAGACTCGCCTGCTTAATTGCCTTGATCCATGCCTCCATTGTGCCTTCGTCGTCTACACCCCAACAAGAAGAGATGAACATCCACATGGCAGGCACTTCTTCTTCTTACCAACGGCACACCAGCGACACCTATTCTCAAACTCGTCATTGACGTCTTTCATTATTGGCGACCAAAGCGTTGTTGCTAAAGAGGGAGTGAGTATAAGCAAACACTTCCTCCATTAAACACAGTATCAAACGAGAGCGACGTACAGGGAACCTCGGGAGCGGACTTGATGATAAAGGTGAATTGGGCGGGTGCCTTCTTGACCTCACCCCACACCTTGTAGGCAACGGAACCCTCGTACGCCATGAAGGCATCGGGCTTCTCGTACGCACGCGAGTTCACCGGTCGCTCTTTAAACACATGTAATCTACCAAAACAATCACATCAGCTTCAAACGTCAGATTTGGAGGAGGACAACACAATACATAACTGCTCCGCATCACCATTACTACTACTACTACAACTACTACTACTACTACTACTACTACTTTTCGACTCATCTTACCCGTCCTGTGTCAACACAAAGTAGCGCTCCTTCCACGACTTGTTCTTGCCCTGGCGCGTCTGCAGTGTCCCCTGCATCGTCGGAAACTCATTTGATGACATCTCTTCCAGCGCACGCACTTGCGTGTCTGCCTCGCGATGGCGCACCACAAATCGGTTTCCCATTTGGTTTCGGGGCCACTAAACAAAAGCACAAGAAAGAGAGAGAGAGAGAGAGAGAGAGAGAGAGAGAGAGAGGAGGGAGAAAGAAACAAAGTGATAGAGAGACAGAGACAGAGACGAGAGAGATAGATAGAGAGAGAGAGACGAGAGATAGAGAGAGAGGAAGAAAAAACAAAGAGATGAAAAAAAAACAGAACATTAGTTACGATTCTTTCTTTCTTTCTGTTGTGCAATGATTGCAACAATGCACACGCAAACTCATACGGTTCGAGTAACGTCTAGAATGAGTTCTTTGCTGCTCAACAGACGCTCAATGGACGGCTCGCGCCACCACTCAAATAGCCCATACTCGCGCGTCGGGTCCAGATCGCGGTTCTTTGCATACACACTCAACAACTACAACGCACAAACAGATTGTAAATGTTAAATAGCGCACAAGGAATACGTTTACGCCGCAAGATACCTTTTTCACAGTGGTCATTGAGTTGACGGTGACTGCTTCGCCCCGACCAGTCTCGCCAAAGGCCACTTCAACGGGCATGGTCACCACCATGGCTTGCTTCATTCGCTCAATTGCATCCTATTCATTGCGATGTATTAATAATAAAATAAATGACTAGTAACATTATAATATTAAAAATTAATACTATTAATAAAAATAATTATAATAATAATAAAAATAACAATAATAATAAATAATAATAATTACGTCATATTATTAATAGTAATAATTATAATAATAATAATAATAATTATAATAATTATTATTATTATAATTATTGTTCTTGTTGATGTTGGCGTTCTGTTAAACGTTGTTTTCCTAACCTGGATCTTCGCTTCTTTGTCTTCGTCGTTTTTGGCAGCTGAGCGCGCAAAGGACTCTTGCGCGGTTGACTTGGGGGCATTGACAAGAGTGGTGGAGGGCACACGTACAGGGGAAGCCGGGGCAGCGGGGGCGGGGGCAGGAACAGTGACGCGCTTGGGAGGAGGAGGAGCGAATTGACCCGCAGAGGCAACGTGGGCAGGAGCCGGGGCAGGCAGCACGGCCGACGGAGTGCGCACAGGCATGGGTGGCGATGCAACCGGCGACTGAATGGCCGATGTGGGCCGGGATGTCGCGGGTGACTCAGTCGCTCCACCCTGTTCTGCTGCCTTTAACTTTTCAACTAAACGAAGGCAAAATTTTCAACGGGAGGTTGTTTATTGTTTTTGACGCGCCCTACCTGCTTTCATGAGTCGCTTGCGATGACCCAGCAGAGTCACGCCAATGGCACTGCAGTCCTCTTCTGTAATGTCCGACATGACTGACAGATCGTCAAAGCCGGCGCGAACAAAATTATTCGCATACTACACAGTACAAAATCGAAATGAAATTATAGTGAATAATTAGAGCCAAAATCATTGAACTCGATGATTACCTGAGCCAAACGAATAGACGAGAGCCAGTCGAGCACTTCCGTGGGCACTTCAAGACTCTCTTCATCGTCTTCAGGTGCAATGGGCTGCGAAAAAAAAAAAAAAAAAAAAAAAAAAAACGAAGGGAACGAAATGAAAACGCTCCACAATACCTGTTGCTCCATTTTGAGGCGTCGCACATCGGCTCCAGTAGCATCTGTCATGGTGTAAGGAGTCTATTGTGATACGATTAAAACTGTTAGTCTCAGACTTAAGTCTAAACTCTTAACTCTGACTCTTCAGAGTTAGTTCGACTTATTACTCATAAATCATAATATTTCATTCAGACTACTCATGGCTGACGACGATTGGGGTGCCTTTACGGCAAGTGACACCGGTGCGCCGGCGCCTGCCGTGGCAGTTGCACCTGTCGTGGAAAGTTGGGATGCGTTTGGTTCAGCAGCGCCCGCTGCTGCCTCTGCTGCCTCTGCGGCGCCTGCTGCTGCTGCTGCTGCTGCTGCCGCATCGTCCCCGACGGCTACCGCAGGTGGCGATGAAGTAAGTTCACCATCATCATCATCACACACACACACATTGCTCTTTGTTTTCGTGTCTCTCAGACTAATGTTTTTTTTCTCAAGTGGGATCCCTTCGCTTCGCATTCCCCGCAAGCGCAAGCATCTCCTGCTCCCGCCACATCCACCGTGACAGCTAGCTCATTTGGAAATGCCGGATATCCGACTGCGTTTGCGTCTTCGGGCGCGGCAACTGCCGGCGGAGGGTTGAATGCAACGTCAGCAGCGGCCGCTTCCCCGCAGACGCCTGCAGCACCGTCGACCACCGTCCCACTGCATTCACCGGCCTTCAACGTGGCTGCGACCGGCCCCGGCGACGACGACGACGATTTGTTCGATGGCTTTGTGACATCGCCCAGTGCTTCGCGTCATCCGCAGAGCGTTGCTCCTATGCAGTCGCTCAACACCTCGGTCGCAGCGCCCTCTGCTGACTTGTTTACGACGGCACCAGCCACCCCACAACAACAACAAGCGCAGAAGCAACCACAGTCAACGATGAGTACACCGCAGCAGTCCATGATGAGCACACCGCAACAGCCGCAGCAACAACAGACTTCAATGGTGGCAGAATCGCCTGCGGCATCTGCGCATCTGAGTGCGAAAGTGAGTTCGCTCGAGAGCCGTCTTGCCATGGTGGAACGCGAGAAGAGTCGCATTACGGCAGAGTTGGCGAGCGTCAAGTCGACGCGGGCGGCGCTGGAGGACGAGCTGAAGGCGCACCGTGCGGAGGTGGACAGGCTGAATGGAGTGGCAGAGCAGACGAGTCAGCGACATGCAGCGCAGCTGGCGCAGGTGCGGGCGAGTGGCGAGGAAGCCATGGCGGTCATGTGCGAGACGCACAAGCAGGCTGTGGCAGGGGTGCTGGCGAGCGAACGCGAAAAGAGTGTGCTTGCGGCGAGTCAGGCGGTTGATGCAGTGGCGGTCAAGGCGGCAAGCGCGCTTGACGCGCAGCTAGCGCGCATGGAGGCCATGCTCGAGCAGGAGCGCACGCGCATGGAGGCCGCTGTGTCGCGTGCCGTAGACGACGAGCGAGCCAAGGTCGCGGAGTCGGTGACGATTGCGGTTGCGGACGAGCGACGACGAGGCGAGGCGGCCCTTGAGAAGCAGGCAGCGCAGAGTCGACTGGCTGCAGAACATCAAGAGGAAGCCTTCAAGGGGGCACTTGAGGAAGCGGTTAGTGCGGCTGTTCAGGCACAGCAGGCGGAGACGCGCCGTGCGGTTGCAGAGGCGGCGCAGACAGGCCTCAAAGAGGGACTCGCGTTGTCGGAGACACTGCTGTCAGACGAACGCAGTGCAGGCGAGACAAGGGCAAAGGAATCGGAATCTCGCATGGAAGCGCTAGCAGAGCAACACGTTCAGATGCTCGAGAGTGCTCACGAGCGCATGCGTGCCACCCTGGAGACGGTCACTGCTGCGGCCGAGTCGCGCGGACGCTCCGATGCACAGGCGAGAAGTGCCAGTGCATTGGCGGCGCGTCAGGTGCAAGTGTCGTCGGCGAAGATGCTTCTCGACGGAATTCGACAGCAACTGGAGGTAAGAATCGAGAAGCAGTGAAATCGATGAATGAGAGTCGTCTTGTCGTACTTTAGGCAATTGTGGTGGATGCTGAGGCTGAACAATGAAAGTAAAGTATGAAAGAGAGTGGTGCAAATAGTGGATTTGTGATCATCGTCAAGGAAAGATAGGAGTAACATACATCAACAGTTTTAGCAGTCAACAAAAAACAATCATGAATCAACATATGTACCCTGTTGCTTATACTCCACACTTTGTATTTCCGAAATGACCAAAAATAAGAACACAATTCGGAAAAAATCAAAAATTCAAAAATCAATCAATATTCAATTGATCAAATCATTTCGTGCTCTCGAATCTCGATTTGTCGCACGTGCCACACTCTTCCATCTGCCCTTTGGCCTTTGCCTCTTTATCTTCCTCTACCATGTCGCTGAAAGAGCCGTCCAAGCCCAAAAACGCTTTTCATTTATTTCGTAAAAACCGCTCAAGTTCGCGCGCATCGCCCTCCCTGATGCCTGCTGCTGTATAGAAGCAAACGAGAAAATCCACAAACAGATTCAGGATGCTGTGAAGGCGTCGTCGGAGAGTGGAGAAAAGGTCAGCAAAAGAAGTGACAAAACGGTTTTTTTTTATTCTCAAGTGTTTTGCAGCTTTCATTTGCCAAGGTTGCGGGCAGCATGTGGAAGAAGGCAGACAAGGGTGTAAGGGAGCCGTTTGAGCGGGAGCAGGAGCGGGAGCAGGCCGCATACCAGACGGCCATGGGCGAGTTTGTGGCCAAGGGCGGAGTCCCTGCGCCGCACGCCAAGGCCGGCCGCAAGCGCACTGGCGACGACGCAGGGCTCGACAGCCCCGCCGAAGGGCAAGCGGCGTCGAAGGCGTCGAAGCCTAAGGCTCCTTTGGACCCGGATGAGGCGAACATGAGAGGCGTACGATGCCAGTTGGATGATTATACAAAGAGCTGACCTCCAGTGTTTCTTCCCCAGGTGATCGTCTACAATGCCCGCAAAGCCTGGTTAAAAGACTTATGGTCGACGTATGAGCCAGAGACACCGGTGACGGAGCGACTGGCGACGTTCCTGACACAGAATCTGGCGAGTGATCTGCACTACTGGTCGTGTATGCGCTCAGCTCTCATTGAGCGCAAGAAACACGCATGAGCCCTTCCTTTCTCGCTGTACCTCCGCCCTCATTCTTTCTTTCTTTTTTTTTCTCTCTTTCTTTTCGCTTGTGTGTAGTAAACAAATTTTTTATTGATTTGAATCCAACATCCAGAGTGCAAAATGAGAAGTTCAAAACGATAAAATAAAAATAAGCGTGCAAGTGCCTGTGTGCGCGTGCAAGTGCATATGTGTACGTGTGTATGTGATGGTGCGTATGTGCTCGTGCGGCGGATACATATGTGCGTGTGTGCGTTTCTCTCGTTGATCGTCCTCTCTTTCTCATTCCCATCACTCCATCACTCCCATCACTCCATCACTCTGTCACTCGGTCTCTCGGTCACTTTCTCTCACTCAAAGTTGCGAGGGCTGCTTGTGGCACTGGCTGAGCAGCCGTGCCAGACGTGGCTGAGGTACTCATCGGGGGTCATGAGGGCGGTGGGCAGGTCGCGAGCGCGACAGTCATGGCAGAGGATAGCGCGTGACTGACGGCCACCACGCGCCGACGAGACGGAGCAGTGGCCCAGCCGCGCCAGATGGTCCACGATAGTCTTGTTGAAACAGATAAAGGGCGAGCCAACCGCATGGGATAAACACGTCTCGGGGCAGCTCAGGGTCCACAGGTTGGCTGTGCGCAAGCGCACCCAGTGCGGCTCCCCAACGTGAGTTGGGTAGACGCGCATGTACAGTTGTTTGCGACACGCTCCGCACTCACCACGTTTCGATCGTTCCTCGTGCGCCAGAATGTTCTTCTCAACTTGTTCGCAGGCGTCCTGGGATGCCGTCGCTTGCGGGTCGAATCGCATTAGGGTGTGTCCCGCACGCATCTCCAACTTAGCAAACATCTCGGGCTTCAACGCCACCTCGACGCCGTGTCGTCCGTTGCACACGAGATTCTTCGTGTAGTGACGATCAAGGCCGTAGCGACTCATGTTGACGCGATGGTATTCGACATGGGTGCCGTCGCCTTGGGCTGTGCGTGTTGCCGTCAATGCGTCAGCGGCTGCCGAATCGGCAGGCAATTGTAACGACGAGGCCCCTCCGATGGCTTTTGCTGCGTAAACAGCGTGAGGGGTGTCGGTAGAGGAGCGAACAACGTAGTTGGGAGCAGTCGGTCGCGAAATGCGTTGTTTTTTCACGGGTGCACTCGGAGGTCTGACGCGTCTTCCGGGTGCCGCGGCCGATCGCACCGAAGAACTCTTGTATCCGTCGCCGTCGGGACGGTAGTCAGCATCGTCGTCGTCCACATCGTCGTCATCGTCGTCGCCGGCGTCGATTTGCGCCGCTGCTTCGTCGTAGTCCGGATCCACGTCAGACAACATGCGCTTTGCGTTTTTTGTCGTTGTTTTTGGCATCGTGTGAACAAAATCGCTGGCTTGCGCTGGCGTTGTGCGCGAGTGAGAGTATGGAACGGGTGGCTGTGGTGGTTGTGGTGCAGTGATTGTGTGCGTGGGGACGGTCGGCGGTGGCGCCGGAGCAGTCGTTGACAAAATAGAGCCGATCGCCGGTGCATACCGAGGCATGTCCATCGGCATGGCTCCTGCCGCGAATAGATCAAAGGCGAAGTGGTGCGGAACGACCGGCGCGTCGAAGGCCGGCTTAATGCGGCCGTCGTCATAGAAGAGATCAGACCGTGTTGCCGACGGCGCCGCTGAACGGCCCTTCCCGCTGTCCAAGTCCATCGGAGGGTCGTCCGACATGGTGCAAAGTGCAGTGTGCAAAGAAAACGTGGTGCTTGGTGCTGGTGCTGCAACGACGCAGCGATGTAAGGAACGGTGTGAAAAGTTTGAGAAATAAAAGTGATACAATTCTTTTTTTGGAAATGACGCATCTTTTGAAACCGCATCAGTGGAACTGCGCACAATGCGCACCGACAGCCGTCGGTGTCAACATGTACACGAACCAACTCAGTTGAGGTGCATTCAGCGTAAGGCGAGGCCAAAGCACTGTGCCACCGTCCCAGGGGGAGGCACGGATCAAAGACGGATGAGTTTTTAAGCGTCACTTCTTCACACGTCAATCGTGACAAGTGATAACAACCCAATCCATTCAGATTGAGTAGCAAACGGCAACGTGGTCCGAGTGGATTGGATACGTCGGATACGAATGCTAAATATGCTTACTGTCAAGCGGAGTCTCCGGTCAGTCCGGTGTGGAGCGGGGCAGAATTTGAGCAGAATTCCTTACGTAAACCTCCGCGGATTTTTTTGTGTCCTGATTTATTGTACAATGGTTAAAATTAGTTCAAACTTCGATTAGCGAGATCACAGTCGTCACACAGACCAATCACCAATGAGCCCATTCACAGTTCACGCGCGGGACTGTCCAGACACGGACCCACTCACACGGAAGGTCAGCTGGAAATATTCTACCCCGGCCGGTTCGGTACGGAGTCTCTAGTGTTCTGCCCAACAAAAAAAAAAATCAATCAGTCTTAGTCTGGTATGTAAACCCAGAGTCTCACGTCACAAAAACTTAGGCGTTAAGGAGGACACCATCGCACAATACATTATACAAGCCTTGCGTGCTGACACATGCACTCGCGCAGAAGCAAGTGGCAGCGGAACATCCTCCTTCACTTCACTCTCACTTGATTCTTCTTCCCTCCGCCATTCGTTTCGTTCTTCGTTGCTCAGACTTTTATTTTTTGATTTAAATGCTCGAAAATCTTGTTTCAGGCGGCATCAGCCAGGAGACACTCGAGAATGCCGTGCGCGACCGACTATACGGCGAGTGTGGGTTGTGTCGCGAGTGCGTCGCACGCATCCTCGACATCGATGCACAGCTCTTGCCCGCCTCCACGACGCCGACGTGCAGCTGCTGCTACAACAGCTTTGCCGAGGTGCTGACACACGGCGTCCCTGCCATTGTGGAGCAGCTTGCGGGCTACGACGAGACGGCACCGCTGGTCAGCGTCGGCTTTTCAGTGCCGGCCTCCATGTCGTTGCGCGACCACGCTGCAATGGCGCACGTTGCTCAGACCGTCGCGTCGTGCACTCCCACCGAACAGACTGGCTCCTCCGCAAGCATGGACAGCAGCAATGGCGACGAGACGCGCTGGTGTGCCATCATGAGCATTTTCAAGGGACGCGGAGGGGAACTCAAGGGCGCCATCCGCGATCGTATTGATGCTCAACTCTCGCGTGTCATGCCTCAGTTGCGTCACGACAGCTCCTACGGCGCCGACAAGTATCCGGTGGCGACCTATAAGATCAGTGTGAGCTTGACAGAAGTCGCGAGTGGCACCGAAGAGGAACGCTTCTTCATCGAAGGTCAGGACTTCAAGCCTCTCGTGGCCAAACGCAGTCGAAAACGCCGGCGTCAAGAGGCTGCCGATGCCATGGCAGCAGCACGCACAGCAGCTCGTGCTACACCCTCTGTGAGCAGCACACCATCTACCGCTGATGCAGCGTCGTCGAGTCGCGACAACAACAACAACAATAACAACAACGACAATGACGACGAGAGTGAATGCAGCAAGAGCAAGGCTGAGGGACGCTTGGGCACTGCAGTGGCGCTGAAGATTCTTGAAGACCTCACTCCAGCGCAGTTTGCGGCCAAGGCAACGGGGGCGGGAACAATGCCATTGGTGCCTCTACAACAGCTGCTGGTGCGTCGCGTCGGCTGGACCGTCGACGTCGAGCGCCAGTCACTCTATCTCGTTGGTCGCTACAACAAGTACCGTCGCTGCATCTCGCAGACACCCTGGCCCTTTGATGATGGCCATCAGACCGTCACGCACTCGGTTCAACAGCTGCTCGGCGACCCCCTGCGCGACGCGTGCGGTGCTTCCGCCGCCTATGCCTTTATGGGGGCGGGTCGCGAGGACCTCGACGTACGCATGCTCGGCAACGGCCGCCCCTTTGCTTGTGAGATGCGCGATTGCCATCGCGCGCGTGCCTTTGTTGAGGGCGATGTTGCAGCCGTGTGTGCGACACTGCAGAAGCGCATCAATGGCGACGCAGAGCCCATTGGCGTGCGTCTGCGCGACCTCCAAGTGTCGACGCGTGCCGACGTCGCGCGCTTCCTCAAGGACCCCAACCTTGAACGACACAAGAGCTACATCGCCGTGGTGTGTACGTCGTTTGTTGTCACTGAGGCTATGTTGGCACGTGTCAATGCCATGCGCAACATTGTGATACGCCAGTGGACTCCCGTGCGTGTCGTTCACCGCCGTCCACTGCTGCGCCGTGAGCGCACTGTGCTCACCATCAATTTGCAGCCATGTCCATCGCGCACTGCAGCCGCGTCTACGTCTACGGCCACCAGCGGTCCCTTTTTCTTCATCCTGCGCGTGCAGACGGAAGCTGGTACCTACATCAAGGAGCTGGTGCACGGCGATCTGGGCCGCACCAGCCCGTCTCTCGCCTCCCTCCTCCTCGACTCCAGCACCGCCCACACCAGCTCCTCCGCCAAATGCGACATCCTCTCCCTCGACGTGGGCGCTGTGGAACTCTCCTGGCCTCCATCCATCCCTTTGTAATCATATCACCGTGTATATGCAACACAATAAAAAATAATAAAATAATCATTTATTATGACGTTATTAATTAAATATTTCAGTGATTCTTTCATGCTTCAAAGCATGTCCTTGCACCAGGGCATCTGAACACCGCCACGCACGTCACGCTCACAGTCGTCGCTGGGGAAGAGCGGCTGCTTGGTGTCGGCCAGTTGGGCCATCCAGTTGCCGCAGAAGCCCTGCTGGCGGTTAAAAATGCACTGCTGTGCGTCGGCGTCACTCCACGAGTGTGCCTGACAGTTGGACGTGAACAGAGCGCAGAACCCCCCCGTACACGGGTTGACGGATGACGGTCGCTGCGAGGGCGCCGCTTGCACAGTCGCATTGATCGATGTGCGCGACATGCCTGGCCAGACAGAGTCCACCTGTGACGCCGGAATGCGGTAGACCCACACGCCAACGCTGTCGAACAGCGCAACGTACACAATGGCTTCGGGAGCATCGGGAGAGGCCGTCAGCAGGTAGTTGCGCGATCCAAACCCACCTGGATTCACGCCGCCATTAAAGCAGCGTCCCACCTGGTTCGTCTGCGTCGCATACGCGCGACGGTAGCCCTCAGTCGCAGTCGCATTGCCCGTGTTCCACGCTGGCTCCAGAAAGTCAAACTCACCCGCATTGCCACTCGCCCAGCAGTTGTCGTTCAGGCCGCCGGGACACTCCTCTGCAGGGTATCCCGTTGCAGGGCCCCGCTCAAGCGTCACACGGTTCAGCGAGTACCAAGTCGCTCCATAGAACGCCTGCGCCAATAAAAAAAATAAAAATTAATACGTCTTGTTATTGTCATTAATAAAATATCAGCTTGCGTGCGCGTGTACCTCCGTCGACATTACAAACATCATGCCGGGAGGACCAACGCCACGTACATTCTTGCCCGCTGGATAGTATCCCAAACTCCAAAACACAGAGCCGCCCTAGCAAAAGAGCGACAAAAGAAGAAGACAAGAGAGGAGTTGAGACAAAATCATAAAGATGAACTCGCACCACCAGGGTGGGTATTCTTTCTCTGCCGACAATGCATCATAAGATCACGATACGCTTACTGGCTGAGGCGACAGCCACGCATCCTCTTTGTTGAGTCCTCCATGGTCCTTCATCATGTCGAAGGTGGGCCGCGACCCGTTTGTGTTGAAACTCGACTCTTCTTGAATGCGCCACACATTCGAAGAGGAGTCAAATTGAAACGCGGCCAAGTAATTGATCTATATAAAAAAGGAAAAAATAACAAGACACTGTTAATCACTTGTCCATCACTTTTTTCCTTCTCTTTGCATTTCCTTCACCCTCCTCTATCACAATGTCTTGTAATCTCCTTTCTCTGTCTCACAAAGTTTCTTGTCCTATCTCTCCGTCATAATGTTTCTTCACCCTCCTCTCTATCTGTCACAATGTTTCTCCACCGTGTCTTCACCCTCTTCTCTCTCTATCACAATGTTTCTTCACCCTCCTCTCTTTCACACACAATGATTCTTCACCCTCCCTCTCTCTGTCACAATGTTTCTTCACCCTCCTCTTTCTCTCTGTCGGTCTGTCTGTCCTCTCCCAACTTGAATCATACCTTTGCGTCGCTACCGTGGCTGTAGAATGGCTGCAGGTCCGTCACGTCGTTACCAAAGCAGCAAGGCACAATGGGACCGGAACAGGCGTTGTCGCAGTGGCCGCCGCCGCAGCTGGGGGCCTTTGAGTCGCCACAGGCGCATCCGTCGCCGCGACACACTCCAATGATCTGGTTGAACTCGGGGGTGACAGCGCAGCCACGCTTGGCACAGCAGCACGGCGCGTCCTTGGAGAGTGCCGGACACAGCGGGTTCTCGCCACTCCCTTGGGTGCATCCCGACGCGGCGGCACACGTCGGCGTCGTCGTCCCGTTGTTGCCTGCGGGACATGGCCACAGCGCCCCCGCATTGCGTAGGTTTGCGTACGACGGTGCGCAATCGCGAAGCGTCGTCGCGTTACAACCTGTGTTGAAGCCGATGTCGGGATGCATGTTGCCCGCCCAGGGGCTGCCTGCCACGGCGAACGACGCAAAGGTGAGGGTGAGCGCAACAGAGAGCATCAATAATGATTAATCGTTTAGAAGAAGAAGAAGAGACTTCCAATTTATTCTCAATCACAAGCGAAAAGCGACAGCACATTAATAATATTAAAACATGGAACATTTTTGATTTTGAATTTTGTTCAATCACTTATTTACCATGATTCGACGGCCATGGTTTGCATCAACTGTGGGAGCCCTCGTGTTAGTGTCGCTTGTGGCTGTCATGGTTGTTTTTAAAAGTATCGAACATATGATTTTGTCGTTTTGCCCGTTTGACTTTTGTCTCACTCTCCAGCTGCCACGGTGCCCTACGTGCTGGAAGACCGACTGGATACCACGTCAGACGCATCTGTGCCTGACGCCATCCAGGTGGTCGATCGGAACGGGCTGGAGGCGCAGATGCAAGGGACAGACACGGACGACAACGACGGCACTTCCATCGCTGTCAGCGGAGAGGGCCAAGGCAGCGCACACGACGACGACGTCGACGACGATGAGGAGGAGGTCGACACGGCAGCGATGGAGCAGGCAGAACGACAACGCCAACGGAAGGAAGAGGAGGAAGAAGCGGCGGTGGCGCAAGCGAGACAACATGAGAGGGACGAGAAGAACGCGGCTGCAGAGGCGAATCGCAAGGCACAGGCTCAGGCGGCAGCAGTGGCGGAGGCGAATCGCAAGGCACAGGCTCAGGCGGCAGTGGCGGAGGCGAATCGCAAGGCACAGGCTCAGGCGGCAGTGGCGGAGGCGAATCGCAATGCACAGGCTCAGGCGGCAGTAGCGAAGGATGCAATAGACAAGGATGCAACGAGTACGTCCGTTGGCGACGGCATCGACGGCTTCACCATGTTTGGGCAGGGCGGCAAGATTGCCAGTGTGCGACCGACGAAGCAGATCATCATGTATACGCCGCTTTTCGGCCAGGCGAGAACGGGCGGTGGCAACGAGTGGATGCAGGCAATGGTAGGCGGCCCAAAGTCCTTTTCATTTTGTCCCATCAAAGAGTGCACCATTGAGTTTGTGGAGAACCACTCGGAAGCCGAAGTGCACTCAGCAGCCGCCCTCATCTTTCACGAGCGGGATCTGTTTGCGCGCGCAGGACAGCCCGGCAGAGGTCTTCCATCCTTTGCCCACCCACCCAACCAGCCATGGGTGCTATTTACGCAGGAGGCACCGCGTGACAATTTCACGCCGCAATATGCAAACGTGTTCAACTGGACGTGGACGTACCGCACATCAAGCGAGGTGTGGATTCCGTACGTTGAGCAGATTAATGCGCTCAAGTCGCCTGTGCTGCTGCCCAATCTGATTGCCGACAAGATGCGCTGGCGCAGCGAATCTAACCTGGCGCCTGTCGGGATGCTTGTGCTCAACTGCCAAGCACACAACCACCGCCTACAGTACTCCTTATCATCGTGTGCTGCGAACTATCTCATGCCATTGTGTGTTGATGTAGGTATGTACAGGAGCTGATGAAGCACATTGCAATTGACAGTCTGGGGCAGTGCGAGCACACGCGCGACTCCATTACGATTGACGGGCGCACAATCAGTCCAATGCGCCACAATTACCACTCAGCGTCTGACGGAGTCCAAGTGCGCACCAATTTCATCTTTTCGTCTGTCTCTCATTCTCTCGTGTGCATGTTTATCTCTCTGTCTATGTATGATCTGCCTGTAGGTCAGTAAGGATGTGCGTAAGGCTTACAAGTTCTTTATTGCGTTTGAGAATAATAACTGTCTTGACTACGTCACTGAAAAGTACCCACTACGAGAGAGCGCGTGCACATCCGTCCAACTTTGTGTTTGCTTGGTGTAGGTATTTTAATGCGTTGGAAGGAGGCGCAATCCCTATCGTGTTGTATGGCGAGTGGTACGATCAGTTTGCACCGCTCAAGGGCCGTTCGTTTATTCGCGCATCCGACTTTGCCTCTCCCAAAGCACTCGCTGAGTACATCAAAAAGTAAGCGTCGTTTATACAAACGTGAGGTTGGGCGATACACTCTGACACACACGCACGCGCGCGCCGTGCTGCGTAGGGTCGACAATGACGATTCTCTGTATGCCGAGTACCAGGAGTGGCGCTCGACGCCCATAGACAAGCTGCAGCAGCACTACGCGCAGATTGGGCGCAAGATCTCAGTGGGCCACTGTCGTTTGTGCGAACTGTTACACATGGTAGGTGAAGTGAGAGAGTGTCGAGTGCACTGATAGACTCCCTTGTGCGTCGCAGGACCCGCCACCGCCTCATCGCTCTGTGCCTGACCTTCAAGCGATTTGGAGTCGTGCGCACAACTGTCCAAATCAACATCTGCCCCCTGTAAGTAAACCCGTATAAATAAAATTCAAACTTTTAATTCAAGCGTTGAAGCAAAGCCATCAAGTCAACTCAGGAAACTATTTTTTTTTACCATTAATAATAATAATAATAATAAATTTATTATTATTATTATCATTATTATTATTATTATGATGATGATGATGATGATGATGATGATTTATATTATTATTATTATATTATTATTATTATCATTACCATTGTCATTAATAACAACAATAAATTAGAAGAATTATTATTATTATTAATATTATTATTTTAATTGTTTTTGGCTCACTTTTTGCCTTTTGGAACTTTTTCACTTTACGAATAATTTCTTAATCGCGCTGATCGGTCGGTCAGCTGTCGAAACGAACGGGAAAATTAATTCATAAAAAATCCTTGTAAGCACACATTGATTCTGCCAGGAGCGCTATTCGCCGTTCGCAAATGGGCAACTCGAAGAGCAAGGGGGCGGCGCCCACCACGGCCAAGGCGAAGACGGACCAGACGAAGGGCAAGAAGAAGGGCAAGCGGGGCGCGAACACGCTGCGCATCATTGCCGTCAACGACGTGTACAAGCTGGCCCACATGGCGTCGTTCGCGGCGCTCGTCAAAGACAAGCGTGCGAGCGTCGAGAAGGCCGGCGGCAAATGCATCGTCACACTCGCCGGAGACTTCCTCTCGCCCAGCATCCTCAGCAGCATGGACAAGGGCAAGTCCATGGTACGCCCCTCCCCATCATCCCTGCCTTCTTTCGTCCCAGATCTACTCGTTTTTCTCTGTTTGTCTCTTTTTCGTTTTTTTTTTTTTTTGAAATCATG
>CALSCP010002232.1:33121-43335 GCA_943704425.1 Ministeria vibrans ATCC 50519
TCTCTCTCTCTCTCTCTCTCTCTCTCTCTCTCTCTCTCTCTCTCTCTCTCTCTCTCTCTCTCTCTCTCTCTCTCCTTGTGTGCAGCAAGTCATTCAGGCTGCCGGCGGTGGCGATAGGGTGGAGAAGGCGAAGCTTAAGTCGGTGATTGAGTCTTCGATGCAAAAACCGTACACAGAGGACGAAATTCGTGATGCTTTCCGCAACTTTGACCGGTATGAAACTGAAAAAAAAATGAAACAAAATGAAACAAAGAAGACACCATCTAAAATTGCACTTTGCCTTTGCTTTAGTGAGAAGAACGGATTCCTTCAAGTCGCAGATCTTAAGCAAGTCATGACGACACTTGGTGACCGATTGACATCCGGTATAACCAACACATGCACAGATTGTTTGGTCGAGTGTGTCTCATTCGGTATGTGTGTGTGTCATTGTGTAGAGGAAATGGACGCACTGACGGAGGCTGCTGACGGCGAGATGATCAGCTACGACGCCTTCTGCAAGATGTTGGCTGCAGAGTAGACGTCCCTGTCTGTCTTTTCTTTTCCCTCCTCTTTCTCTTCTCTCCTTTTTTTTATCGTTTTGTGTAGTGAACACAAGCAAAAACAACCTCTCTTTTTGGTACCATCATACTGTTTTCAGGGGAGGGAGAGCATCATTGTCAACGGTCGTGTTTGCGTGACTATTTATATATTTTAGAATGATCCCATGGTTTTTCAAACAATTTGAGTTTTCATTTATTACTAATACTAATTAAATTATTATTATTATATTGCCTGTTAATATAAATTTTTGTTCGTGTTTGTCTTCTACATGATTGCACAGAAACCTTTCTACACTTTGACGTCGGGCTTCTTGCGACACCCGTCGGCGGACTTGTGCAAAGAAAAGTCAATCTTTTGATGATCGACACTGCAGTAACAAGCCCATTTGCAGCGCGAGCACTTGTTTGACGCTGGCTGGTCGCACACGACGCACCGATTCGTGCCAATAAGAAGTTTGAGAGCGCGCCGGTCTTGGGGGTTTTGGTTGCGAAACGTGGCCAGGGACGACAAGAGGAAGGTGCCGTAGGCGCTGTACACTTTGCCAATGTGTCGGTCGCGCGGAAAGGTCGCCTGTCCGCAAATGTCACTGAAATATTCGGTGAGGCCCAGTGGGCCGGGCCGCCCCGCCTCATCGTAGGTACCGCGGCCGTACGGGAAAATGGCCATAAACACAGATGCTTCGTATCTGGGGAGAGGACACGACCAATCAAAACAATATAATTGTGATATTGTTATTTACCCTTCAATGAGAAACGCAGCGACTGTACGCACTTGAACATCTTCAAAAGAGTCGGTGGGCTGAAAGAGACGGCCGCCCTGGGCAATGACGGCGGCGCGCATCGCGGGCCAGCGGGCGGGCGTGATGGGTGCGATGCGGCCCTGGTCGGCGTCGTTGCCGCCCACGTACACCTCCCGCAGACGCTCCATTGAATGCGGCAGAGTCTTGATATCCTTGCCCATGCGTCCCGTGGGTGCCACGTAGAGTGTCGCGTCCGCGTCGCAGTACCTGCTGGTGCGTTAGTCGGCTCTCAAGTGCGCTCACTCTCGTTTCTACCAGAACGCAATGGCATCGATCGACAGCGACACCAGAAGGAGCTCAGGCAGCGTAGCGTCCGCGAAATAGTCCATCTCCACGGACAACGTGTGTACCAGCTAGATAACCGTGTGAACGCAAAGCAGGAATGCACAAAGACTGAAATCACTGAATTGTGGAAAGTTCATAATCAGATAAAACTGCTTTTTACGCATTTTTATTGATATGCTCGTCTCCATTGGTCTCTTCGTCATGCTCGCTTCATTTGATTGGGCGAGTGTACCGACGATGGCGCAGACTTCGTCGACGACAAGCACTGTCGCTGCCGAAGCAGCGTCTCCCACCGCAACGGCGCTGCCAACGTTAACGGTGGGTGTGTGCGACTCGTCGCCATGTAGCAACGGCGGAAGCTGCGTCGCCTCGGCAGACTCGTTCGCATGCGTGTGCACTGCGGGCTTTACGGGAGCAACGTGCCACATGGACATCGACGAGTGTGCGTCGTCGCCGTGCGAGAATGGAGGGACATGCAGCGAAGGGTTCATGGCGAACTTTTTTGAGTGCGCTTGTGTTGTGGCGTTCACTGGAGAGCGGTGTCACCTGCAGAACGACTGTCCGTCTTCACCCTGTACCAATGGAGGGTCGTGTACGCCGACAACCACCGGCTTTTCCTGTGAATGTCCCGCTGGTTTTTTCGGTGACATTTGCCAAAGTGACACTGATGAGTGTGCCTCGTCGCCATGTCAGAATGGCGCCTCTTGCTCCGAGGGCGCCATGGTGAGCTTTTTCGAGTGCTCCTGTGCACCGGGCTTTATAGGCGTGCACTGTGAACTCGTAGACCTGTGTATCTCGTCGCCATGCAGCAACGGCGCGACATGCGAGACAACCAATTCTACTGCGGGCACAAAGTACGAATGCACCTGCCCCGCTGGGTTCACGTCCGCATTGTGCGAAGTGGACATTGACGAGTGCACATCGTCGCCCTGCTCGAACGGTGGCACCTGCCAAGAATCCAGCATGGCCAACGCGTTCGAATGCACCTGCCCCGCGGGGTTCACGTCCGCATTGTGCGACGTGGACATTGACGAGTGCACATCGTCGCCCTGCTCGAACGGTGGCACCTGCCAAGAATCCAGCATGGCCAACGCGTTTGAGTGCACCTGCCCTGCTGGGTTCACGTCTGCATTGTGCGACGAGGACATTGACGAGTGCACATCGTCGCCCTGCTTGAACGGTGGTACCTGTAGTGAAGGCTCAATGCAGGGCTTTTTTGAGTGTCAATGTGTTGTGGGCTGGAGCGGTACCACCTGCAGCTCGTTTGACGCGTCACCGACACCCACCTTCCCCATTGATTTCACCAATGTGCCCGACGTGCCCACCATTTCCGAAGATCTTGTGGAAGTCGAGCTTGCCTCATGTACCTGCGACCTGACGGTGGGCAGTTGCAACATCAACTGCTGCTGCGATGCAGACTGCTCCCCAGCCGACATTGCTCTTTTTGCCGTATGCCAGGCACCCCTTGCCCCCGTTGGCCAAGACACCCTCTGCGTTGCCGAATCATCTGTGTACCGCATCAACGACGATGGTTTGCTTACCGTGACTCGCATCAACAGTGCCGATGGCTCTACTCTGCTATGTCTTTCGCGCGACAACAATCGCGGTCGTTTCTTCTTCCCGTCCGTCCCACTGGCCACAACCAACGCTCAATTTGACGCCCTGCTTTCCCTCTACAACTACACACCCACAACATCAACAACATCAACAGCGTCACGAAGAGAAGCAGCATCTTCAAGTGAGGCCGGAAATACTTATAGAAGGACCATCACTCGTCGATCGACCACCACGACGTCGTATGTGTCGTATGTGTATGCCCAGTCGCTACCCGTGCTCTTCACCTCGAGCTCATCAACCGTGTTGTGGCGTCTGCCCGCCGCCAGTCCCACCTCATCGCTGTGCTCCGGTCACTCAGGGGTCCCCGTCCAATTTGGTGTGGATGTGGACGCAAGCGAGTGTGTCGTGCAGTCTGCAACGTGTGCGCCAAATTCAGCCCTCGACGCAACCCTATTCACCACCGGCATTACATTGAGTTGTGACGGCACAGATACTTTTCTGAATAATAACGACACGTGTCATGTGGATCTCACGACGGACCCCTCCGTGTGGGTGTGCCGTGACCCAATAACCGGCGTCCAGAGCCAGTGTGGCTTCTTAGTGCGACCCACCTTCGATTCGGCGTCGTCCCTCTGTCGTAATGTGCTCGAGTCCGTTTCCTACACCGTCCACTACAATGCGTCGACGGGACAAATCACGTCAGCAGCAGCCAACGCTGTCGTGCTCACGCAAGTCTCTGCCTCCTCTTTCAATTCATTCATGGCAACCCAACGTTTCTCCGTTACTTTTGTTGCACTGACGTCGTCGACTGATCAGGTCACCGTCACGAGTCCACCTCGCTCAGGGAACCCTGGTTACCTTCGTGGCCTGCCGGTGCTCGCCGGTACACGAGTCACCGACGGAGCACTCAGCGCCATTGCCCTAAGCACCGACCCCAACGAATGGCTCACGCTGGCGCACTGTCCCACACCTGCAACTGCAACGCCCGCCACTGCACAACATTACTCTGTGGTTTTTGGTGTGGACGCTTTGCTGGGGTGCACTCTGGCACTGGACGTTGCCGATACGGCCAGCGACACCGCCTGCGACACACTTCAGTTGCGCACCGAGGCACTACTGCTGGGTGCATCTGGCAATGTCAATGTGACGCACCTGGGTCGCTTTGGCAACAGCAGTTACGAGGCCATTGGAGACTGGGTGGCGCTCGTCGACGACGGAGTGAGCGCCGAGCGAGGCACGCCACAGTCTGAGGCAGGCACGTGTCCCTCGGTGCTGACGGGAGTAGCCGTGGACATTGCCATTGCGCGCGCAGGCTCTCTCGCCAATCCACAATGGCAGATTGTCGGTGCGCGTCTGCGCCACACCGTCTCCGCCGTTGCCGTCGCCCACGCTTGCCCCCACCCGTCCGCCCTCTGTCCCTCAACAACACCCCTCACCCTGCGCTCCACCGTCTCCTTCATTGATGTCTCTCCTGCGCCTTCCCCTACCTTTGCCCAGTCTCCTCGTGCCGTCCCAAAGTTTCCACAAGACTTTTTCTATCCATTTTAAGAAGGCAAAGGAAAAAAAAGAACGAAAAATAAAATTTGTACAGTGCACAACAAAAACGCTTCAGCATCTCAAAGGACAAACTTGGAGACTTCAGTGCGCAAGAGGGCATCGTCAACACTGGCGTGGACGGTTTGCTTGTCGACAACAATGGATGTGGCGCGGAGAGCAGGGGCGCGGAAGGAGAGGTCCTCGATGACGCGCTCGAGAATGGTGACGAGGCGACGCGCGCCAATGTCCTCGACACTTGCATTCACTTCGTATGCAATGCGCGCAATTTCATCGATGGCGTCTGGGGAGAACGCCAGCTGGACGCCCTCCGTGGCAAACAGGGCCACCTGCTGCTCGATAAGGTTGCGCGGTTGCTTGAGCAGACGTGCAAGGTCGTTTTGTGAAAGAGGCTGGAGCTTGACGCGGATGGGAAGACGTCCTTGAAGCTCGGGGAGGAGGTCGCTGGGCTGGCAGAGGGTAAAGGCACCGCTGGCAATGAAGAGAATGTGGTCGGTGCGCACGGGCCCGTACGACGTGTGGACGCGCGTGCCCTCGAGCAGAGGCAGCAGATGGCGCTGCAACAGAGTGTTGGTCCAGTTGTTGCGGTCGTTGGGCGAATCGCTGCAGATCTTGTCAATCTCCTCGATGAAGACAATGCCGTCTTCCTCAACCGCCTGCAGCGCCTTGTCGTGCAGCAACTGGGTGGGCACAAGGTCTTTAGGCTGAAGCGAGTCGAGGATCTGGTAGAGAGTAGCAACGCGAATTGAGAGACGCACGCTCTGGGTGAGGTCGGGCAGCGTGGTGGAGGACGACGCGGGGCTCTCGGGGTCGTCCGTATGAGGGCGCACAACGTCAATGACGTGGTTGGCGACGGAGCGCAAAGACGAGCGCAACGACGATGACACAACGACGGGCCACTTGCTGTTGCCGCTAGGGTCGGGCGAGGAAGAGGAGTTGGGCGAATTGGACGAGGTCGGGGTGGCCGTGGTGGGCGTGGGGGTGAAGGGAGAGACGGAGGAGAAGCGCGAGTGGGTTGAAAAGGAGTGGTCAAAGACATAGGAGGAGGAGGAGGGTGTGGGCACGAGGGTCTCGGTGTATGGGGCGGCAGCGGCGTCAGAGGCAGGCGGCAACGACACGACGAGACGATGGTCGGCAAAGTCACCGGAAGCGACGGCCTTGCGCAGCTGTTCATCGGACCGTCCCGCGTCCTGATGGCTGTTGCGCACGTGTTCAATTATGTGTTCCTCGACACCGGCCATGAGGCACTGGTGGAGTACGGCGCCGAGTCGTCGGCTCGACTCGAACACGCTCACGTCCATGAGATCTTGAACAATCGAGTCGACGTCACTTGGGTGTGGACGCGATTCGGGTGTGCTCTCGCCCGCGTTGAGGTGTCTGGTGTAGTCGCTGTTGTGGGGCACATACGAGCGAGAGCGACCTGACGAGAAGCGTGTCGCTTCGACCTTGACAAAGGGTGCAGCGGCATTGTCGGCCAGACGTCTAGCAATTTCTGTCTTGCCCACGCCTGTGCCACCAATCATGAGGATATTTTTGGGCACGACAGCGTCGCGCATGCGTTTGGGCAGATGATGTCGTCGCCAGCGGTTGCGCAGGGCGACGGCGACAGCGCGCTTTGCGTCGCTCTGGCCCACAATGTCGCGGTCCAGGTCGTCGACAATGGCCGCGGGTGTGCTCAACCGGTCGAGCGGCATGGGGTCGCCGGGGGTCGTGAGACTCCCCAGCGTCTTGGGAGCCATTTCACGACTGTATCGAACAAAGACGTTGCGCAGGCGTTCGGCGAAACTGGTGGCATTTGCCTCGTCGAGCGTCTCCCAAAAGTACAGCAGCGGTTTGGCAGGCGCTTCTGGAGGACTCTCCACCGACGCCGTCTTGCTGCTCTTTGGCGGTGCCCTCGGGCCTGTGGCGCTGCCTGGGGTGGTGTTTGTGTCGGTGTCGGGCAATGGGCTCGAAGGCGCGGCGGAGGCGTCGTCTACGGAGCGAGGGAGTGAAGAGAGAGAGAGAGAGAGAGAGAGAGAGAGAGAGAGAGAGAGAGAGAGAGAGGATGACAAACACGAACGACTCAAAACGGAAAGCGTGTACCGTTCTTCTTTTCAACAAGAAGCCTTCTACGAGAGCCCGGGGTGACCGTTGACGGAGTGGCGGTGCTCGCGGTCGAGTAAAGAGCTCGAGGGAGTCGCGGAAGAGACTGTCTGAAACTCATGGAGAAAAAAAATGAATTATGAAACTCGATTTTTATTTTTACTATCCAATTCAAATTGTGCCATGAATGTGTGTATGGTCACTGTATGGTCACTAAGGACACTGGATTGACTGATCGGCTTTCACTGTGCGTGATCTCAAGGTGTTCCAGTTCGACTATCGACTGACGACAACTTATCTTTTTTCACAACAACTTTTGTTTTGATTATTCCCTCAGTTTCTCACTCGACTGTGATGGACGCTCCGGAAGACAACATTGAGCTGCCAACGCACAGTGGCTCGCAGACTCTGGCGGAGCAGGAGCTGGAAGTGCTGTCTGCGGCCAATGCAGCGCTGGCGCGTCCCGACGACCCGCCACTGCTGCCCGGGGAGCGCACCCAGGTGGTTGCGCGCGACGTGACGCACCTGTGTCCCTTCCACGGACCCACCAAGGGCCATCTGCACGTGTCCACGTGCAAGGTACGCCGCGCCGCGCGACAGAGAGAGCCGACTGAGTCTGGTTCGTTCCGTTGCAGTTGTGCTTTGTGCCGCGCAAAGGCGACCAGGCGACGGGCTCGGGAGGCATCGTAGAGGTGTATCTGGGGCTGATCAGTCGCATTGAAAAGCTGGGCGGGCAGTCGTCGAAGGGAGAGAACGCTTACGGACTGGAGTTGCACTGCAAGGACATGCGATATCTTCGCTTCGGCTTTGTCCCCGAGAACCACTCACGACGACTCGTATACGAACGCCTTCAGCAGTATGCCTTCCCCCTTAGCAATGGTCTCGAGTTGTTTGCTTTCACGGCGCGTCTCGGCGACTGTGGTGGTACCGAAGACGGCTGGACACTGTTCGACGCGACTCGCGAGTTCAACAGACAAGTACGTGAGACGTGCAGCAGCGGAAGTGTTCTCATATAAGAATGTCAATAGGGACTGCCCGACAAGCGATGGCGTGTCAGCCGTGCCAACCATGACTACCAACTGTGTGACTCCTACCCTCCGCTGATTGTAGTGCCTGCAGACATCACCGACGACGACCTACGCAGCGTCTCCAGTTTCAGAAGGTATCGTGTTGCATTCTTGAAACAATTATTGTGTTGCTGGACATCGAGCCATAAAACATTATCATATGTTTATGTAGTCGGGGACGTCTTCCAGCGCTGTCGTTTATCCATCCTGAGAACCAGTCGACGATTGTACGGTGCAGTCAGCCGCGCGTAGGGTTGTCGGGCAAGCGCTGTGCTGAGGACGAGCGCGTCATCCAGGCCATCATCCAGGCCAACCCCCACAGTGCTCGTTTGGTCATTCTCGATGCCCGTCCGAGGATCAATGCTGTTGCGAATCAGGCAAAGTATGTCTCTTGTTCGATCCTCACCTCATCAACATTCTCACTCACTCATTTACTTCTTTGTGACTCAACTCATCCTTTCACTCAACGACTCACACATTCGCATTCAATGACTCGCACAGTCAATGACTCACTTCCATTTTCTCACTCTTAGAGGTGCTGGGTTTGAGTCCACGTCGTCGTATCCTAATACTGAGCTGACCTTCCTCAACATTGCCAACATCCATGTTATGCGCGACTCCCTCCGCAAACTCCAGAACGTTTGCTACCCTGACGTCGACAATGCGCACTATCTCGCGCATCTCGAGAGCTCGCATTGGCTTGAACACGTCAAACTTGTACGACTGGAGTATAGTAGTGTATGAATCTATTAAAAAATGCAACTGGGGTCTGTGGGTTTCTTTAGGTTCTGACGGGTGCTCTGCGAATGGTGGATCTGATTGAGCGGGAGGCGACTAGTGTGTTGCTGCACTGCAGTGACGGGTGGGATCGCACGTCACAGCTGTCGTCGCTTGCCATGATCATGCTTGACCCCTTCTACCGCACAATTCGCGGCTTTGAGGTTGGTATCTCTCTGTGACGTCTCATCACTTTTGTCACTTGATCCTGTGTTTTTTTTTTTTTTTTTTTTTTTTCTCCTTCTGACTCTGCCTTGTCGTCTGGTTTTCTGCTCAGATTCTGATTGAGAAGGAATGGCTGTCGTTTGGGCACAAGTTTTCGCAGCGACTGGGTCACGGCGATCGCAATCACTCGGACGAGCAGCGGTCGCCCATCTTCATCCAGTTCCTCGACTGTGTCTTCCAGTGTGCCCAACAGTACCCTTGCTCCTTTGAATTCAACGACGCCTTCCTCATTGCCATTGCGGACCACGCCTACTCCTGTCTCTTTGGCACCTTCCTCTGCAACACCGATGCCGAGCGTACCCGTGCCCAACTGCGCGACAAGACGACCAGTCTGTGGACCTACCTCAACGCAAACGAACGCGAGTTCCGCAACCCTCTCTACTGCCACCGCGACGACCAACAGCAGGTCATCACGCCCGTCGCCAGCATCCGCCGCCTCTCCCTCTGGACCTCCTACTACGTCCGCTGGAACCCCCGCATGCAGCCTCAGGAGAGCATCCACGAACGCTGCTGCGAAATGGTCGACGCCATGGACCGCATGCAAGCTGGTACTGGACCACACACCAAGCTCACTAAGCCCACAGTGTATGGTATTTCCCTCTCTCATATGTGATTTATTCTCTCTAGACATTGAGCGCCTCGAGAAGAGCATTCGGGAGACGGAGCAAGGCGCACATCTGCTTGAGTCGGCGCTGTAGCCAATGCAAAAATGTGAAAATGCGCATGCTGACTCATTCCAAAGCATTACACTTCACTTTCACTTTTACACTGTATCGTCGTGGAATATCCATCGAGAGTCACGAGGTGACTTGGTTCCAAAACGAACGTGACGGTCGTTGTCCGGCGGGCGCTACACGTGAGAGATCAGTCTGATCAAGGGAGTTTCTTCGATACCTTCTTCTCGGTCGCAGACGAGAGCATACTCACAAGACTCAGACAGATGGACTCGATGCAGAGGGCAGGAGACCAGCCATCATACAGGATGTTCAAGCAGATATGGCCGTTGGTGTAGATGTGCTCGTGATGGGGCGGGTTGCCGGTGAAGACCACTTCAGGGCACTGCAGAGGGAATTTAGCGTTCAGTGAGCGTTCCAAGTTGACAAGTTGATCGTGTGCCGCTTCAGAAGCCCATCTCAGCAGAACCACGCCCCCCCCCCCCCCCCCTACCTCAAAGGGATACTTGCTTGAAAACCGAAGTCGCAGAGTAAACGTCTCGCCCGCATACAGCGTTCCCTCTGCGCCCTGTAGCGACCAGAAGAGGATGAGTCGATTAATTCTTGGCGAACTTACGTCTTTTTTTTTTTTTTTTTTTTTTTTTTTTTTTT
>CALSCP010002235.1:0-10501 GCA_943704425.1 Ministeria vibrans ATCC 50519
ACCCTAACCCTAACCCTAACCCTAACCCTAACCCTAACCCTAACCCTAACCCTAACCCTAACCCTAACCCTAACCCTAACCCTAACCCTAACCCTAACCCTAACCCTAACCCTTTCCGCCAACTCAAACACGCGCACTATCAGATATGGTGCTAGAATCGAATCAAAGGCTGCACACCTGCAGATATGGTGCTAGAATCGAATCAAAGGCTGCACACCTGCCCCTTACATAGGAATACTCGTATCATCGACAAAGTGGTATATTCAATGCTTTCCTCAAATAAAAAAAATTAGTCCTTTTCACAACCCCAACTCACATCACTTAAAAGGGCGCGACCGCCTTCCACTAGGTCGCCGTATCTGTCGTCGAGTACGTCGACGATGATAGACTGCCCGCGTTCTGGGAGGGGGGGGGGCGCCGCCATTGTCCGTCAGATGCCCTTCCAGCAGGAGGCTCATGGGAGACGTTCGTACACTTACTGCGCCGGCTCTCTTGCCGCGCGATGTGACACGTTTCTACAAACGGGATGTGCTGCTGGCGATTAGCGTGCGCTGCAGCTGGAGCGGTCACTGGAGCACCAATGCCCGAGGCAACACCATCATCGACAGTCGTACGGTCGCTGGACTCCACTCGGACTGCCTTGAGACCCTTTTCTCCCGTGACGACGCAGAAGGTAACCGTGGAACCCTTCTGCAAAAACCAATTGCAAAACCGGCAGTGACTCAGTTAGTGCTTTCATGTGATATGCTGCAAGCCTACCTTCAGGAGATTGAAGTCCAGTCCTGTGCTGTCCGAAAATTGAAAGTAGAGTTGGCCTTTGAACTCATTACTCTTGATCCACCCATGATCGTGCTTGAGAGTGTTGATGGTGCCTTTGACCGTCTGCTGCAGATCCACTAACTGCTCCAGGGCTCTGTCGACACCAACAGCACCGCGACAAACCTCGACCGACCCCCCCGAGCTGAGTAGCCAGGCCTGACGCACGCGTCCGAGCAGACGGCAGTTTCGGAATGCTTGGTCGGGCTCCAGCACCGTCATCGCATGGTACGTGTAGTTCTCAGGCTCTCCGTTGTCTGGCGACGTGTGCGTGATCGGCTGGCGGGTCGTGATGGCCATGGCCAAGTCGTAGTGGTCGCTGTCACCGGAGAGAAAGAGTGGCAGAAGGAACTGCAAGGAACTCTTCCTCGACTGCTTGTCGCGGAACGCGTGCATGCGGGCTATGTCGAGGTCGCGCTTGGCCATCAACAACGTGTTGCTCAGCGCTGCCTTGAGCATGTGTCGCTGCTGGGCCTCGTCCGTATACCCGTGACCTTCAAGCACTCTCTGAATCCGGTTGTGGCTCTTATCATCCTGCCAGAAGTGTTCATCGTTCGCGCCAACAATTTCGATGCGCGGGTCGAATTTCTCTTCGAAGCCGGGAAACCGCGCCACCTCGGGAAAGTCGGCGATGACCGCCAACGGATTGATCTCGTTGCGGATCCTGAAAAAAAACGCGCTTTTTTGTTGAGCTCACACGCAAATATCTTTCGGGTACCTCTTGGTAGCCTCCTCCTTCGTCTTCCAGGCCCACAAGTCCCACTTGGCGCCCCTGCTGAGACGAGTGTCGAGCTTCGGCGCGGGATTGGATCGCTCGCGAAAGAACGCATAGATCGGCTGCATGTCGTGCAGGAGGTCCAGTGTGAGGCCAGTGTCGATCACTATGAAACGGTGGCCGTCGCGGTCGCTGCCAAACTTGATCACACTTGTGTTCTTGTAAGCGTCCTACGGGGTAAGCGCGGAAATTTTCATCAGGGGAAGAATCTCAAATACCTCGTACAAGGACTTGTACCTCTTCGGTCGCCTGTTCATTGAGAGAAAGGGTATCGAGGTGCTGCTCGAAGGTGTGAGCCAGCCAGTAGTTGACGTAGATTTGAAGCGACATGCCAATCCACGATTCACGCCACATGTTCGACTTGTGCTGCAGCTCTTGAATCGCCTTCTTCATGCGCCCATTATGGGCGCCGCGGAGCTCCTTGCCATCAACTCGAAAATTTTCGGCATTGGCGAAAAGGTCCAACTGGTAGATGGTGCGACATTCGCGTGATTCGCCAGCGTCGTCGTAAAGCTTCACTTGCTGCACTGGCAGCACAGGGACAACGCTTTCAGTCATTCCTAATGCACACAGATAGACAAATTCAATCCACACTCTCTCATACCATTGATACCAATACAGCTCCCGACTGATTTGAGCTCAACAGCAGCGTAGAAACGTGATTTCCACCCATTGCTGAACACAAGAAAGCTGTAACCGGTATGCGCCGACAAAGAAACGGAAAAATCGCGAACAAAATACGAAATAAGCGAGAACGCACACCACGCAAAATGAAGCCGTTTGCAACACCGGTACCCCACACCGATTTTAAAACCCCAACATGAACAAGGAACGCGATGGCATGCGTCGACAAAAAACGAAAAGAGAACATTCGCGTAAGCAAGAACACCTACCACGCAAAATCCCGGCCCTCTGCCGTCACACCTGCCGTCACACCGTTTGCACCACTAACATTACACACTATCCATACAACCCTGTAAAACACGGCGCGGTGTGGCATGCGCCAGTTGGAAAACGTCACCAAACGTCGCTTGGTCGACCAACACAAAAAGTGATAATACATTCAACTCCGCAAAAAATCGCATCCCAGGGCATGTACCCACAACCCCGCAACCCATAGTACAGAAAACAACAACTTACTTTGAATTCTTAAGGAAAAATTCTGACTGTTGGTTGGTTTTTATTTGATCGTCAGCTAGAGGCGGAAGTGGAGCGAGCAAGAAAGGCTCTCATCAAGACACAGCGGAAAGACGACAAGCGGGACTGATGGAAGAGGTTGTATGTAACTAGGAATGTTGAGTCTGTCATTGTTATTGTCTATACTACACGAATATAATAAATATTTAAGTCCTAATCGCAGGGTTGTTAACAGTCTTATTAAAAAGGTGAAGTAGATTAGTAGTGTAAGAAAGTATTAGTATGTGTGTATTCAGCGCTTGAAAAAGAGATATTGTATGTGCTAGGGTGTGTGTGCAGTGTTTGAGATCAGATATTGTATGTCCTGGGGTGTGTGTGCAGTTTTTGAGATCAGTTTTTGTTTTTTCAGGTATAATAACATTTTAGCCCTCGGAGTTCCCTCGGAGCGCACTTATCACACTGTTTTTCTAGCAAACAAAGTGTTGCGCTCTCAGCTGTCAGAGTTGTCTGGAAAGACACTTGGTTGTTGGTGTAAACCGGGTCCGTGTCATGGTGATGTATTAGTTGACCTGTTTGACAAAACAATACAAACAAAGATTTAAACAAAACAATAAACAAAGATTTTAACAAAACAACCCAAAGTTTGAACATGCCACCCCCAACGCCAGAATTGTCTACACACGACCGGCTTTCTCGTATGATTGAGTCCTTCAATTACATAAGCGAGAATTGCGGGGTTGGAAACAAACGAAAAAGCAGACGGCTCGCGGTTCAATTTGTGTCTGACGCCAACATCATTGACGACATGATAACAAGCACTCTTCAACGGCTACCCGAGACTCCATGTCCAAACGCAGTCAATGCGGCGAAGTGTTACGAGTGTGTTGACACTCTTGTCGGTCTACAACGCCTGTTGCAACTTCCCGGCTTGTTTGAAGGTAGTGGGCAAGATGACCACATACGCGACGCCATGCCCATTCTAGTGACCGCTGTGTGGAACCTTCGAATTTTCATTGAGAGAATGGCAAGCATTCTAATCATTTTGCATTAAACAATAGTTTCTTGTTTTTCTTCTTGTCTCTCTGTCACACTTGCTTTTGGAGAGGGTTCTTGTCTCTCTGACACACTTGCTGTTGGGGAGAGTTCTTGTCTCTCTAACCCACTTGGCTGTGTTGTTTGTTGTCGTTGTCGCCACAAGGATCGCATTGCCCCTACACTTGAAACAACGAAGAGAAGAGCGCCCACACCAAGCAGAATGATCCCATCTCGCGTCAGAGTTTGTGTGTTTGTCGTTGCCATCGTCGCTCCAAAGGTCACAAGAACAACGCCAACCACAAACAAAATACCGCCCGCTGCAACAACAAACTCCCACATTTTGATGAATTTGTGTGGTTTGTTTGAGTTCTGTTTTGCGAATCTGGAGTTTTAATTTGCAATTCATGAAATAGAAGATGTATGTCTTCACCCTAGGCGACCTGTACTTTGAGGAGAACGAAAGCATTCTCGGTGACAAAGGGTTTTTTACCGCACACGACTACGCGGAGGATCAGTCGGATTTGGAGAGTCTTCGAAAACTTTCCGAATCTCCCCATATGAATATCATCGGAATGTTTAAAGGTAGTAATTTTTTTTAATCGTGTCTACCCCCTAGGATAGGTAACAGCATTCAATTCGTACAATTAAACATTATGCCTATCTTTATGCGGGTATATGTAGGTTTCAAAAATCTCAAGTGTGCCGCCAAACTGGAACTTGACGAGTCTTTGCTCGCGTGTGCGAGGCAGTCTGTCGAACAAACTTTTGGCCAGTGTGGCGGGCTATTTCCGATTTTGAGGCGAATGAAAACGACGGGACACATTGTCGACTCGACCGCCGAGATCATTGGAGCAGTGTGCACTCTCTATCAGATGTGGTTTCCTCACCGAGGTGACCTCGCACATGTGAAAAATCGAAATTTGTAATTGAAAAATGTGATGCGTTTGCTGTATCATTAATAAATGGGTTGTATTCTTCTTCCTCTTATTAATCTCTTATTAATCTCTCACATAAATAACAGCCAACATTACTGTGTATGTATGTGGTCGCAGTACGTACACCAATACTAGACTCCAAAGGACGCCGAGGGCCCCGACTGTCCACTGGCACTAGCGGCGGCAGAATCGGACGCCGGCATTGTTGACAACGTTGACGAATTTCGTCCCTGTTCGCCAACGCAAGGGAATGCGATGAACGGAGACGTCGGCTTGTTGGAAGTATCTGTACTTTCACGCGGAAGGGTTCGAGCTGCGAGAATTTTGAGTGACTCGGCGATGCTGGCAAAGATTTGGACTTGTTGGTGTTGAAGTTTCTGGTTGTCGTCCATCGCTGCCACCGTCCGAGCTGCAAGCATAGCGTTCGTCGCCTCCGCCGCCTCATGAAGTAGAGTGCGCTTCTCAACACTTTCGCTCATGTCTCTCAGACTCTGCGTGACCTTCTTCTTCGCCTCCGACTCAACCATCCGCCGCTTCTCAACTTGAGTCAGTTTTTGATTCTGAATTTCAATCAAGGCTTCCTCTCGACTCCGTTTACGGGTAGCCAGGCGCGCTGCTGTGTCATCTGCTGTCTCAGCGGTGTCGCTGATGATCATTGCACCTTTTCGCTTGTCGTCGGCTGTCCACATACGTGGTTGGAAAAGAAACAGAAAAAAGCTGTCAGATACAGATACTCAGATCACTTGTCACAGTCAGTTGTAACGAATTTCAACTCGTCCATTTCGCTGATATTATGAACTTTGTCTGTTTGAAAACGTGCTATATATAGTAAACGTCATTTGTATCTCATACCATGACAAAGCAAGTCGTAGATGTGAATCTCGTCAAGTAGTTTCGGATTTTCAAGCTTGAATTTTTCTTTCACTGCTTCGCGACCATCTTCGTCGGCGGGACGATGAAGCTTGCCGATCTTCGTGTTTTTGATAGATGACAGCTTGGAGCGAATGGAATCAACGCTGATGTTATCAAAACGGCTCCGGATGTTCATGTATATCTCATCAAACTTCAACAGTTTTTGAAACACAGCGAGCACTAAATTGAATCTGTTAGTTTATAAAACAGCTGGGCGCGGTCTCAACAACCACATATTGCCCAATACAAACACATTAATGTAATAGTCTTACCCCTCGTTGGCTTCTTCGAGTTCTGCAGAGTGTCTGGCAGCCCATTTTTGGCGCAGAAGGCGTGAAAATCGGTCGCTCGAAATGTGACAGTTTCCGCACGGATAAGAGCCGCTCGGCTCATGATACACCAGGACATCTGCTTTGTAGGATCAAGGATAGACTTGGTCGTGCTTTGGGGTGGGGTCGGGGGATGCGGTGGCGACGAGGGCGAGGGTGGTGGGATCGACGTATCCGTCGAAGTACTTTGAGGATGTTTGGTAGTCTCTTTCGTTGCTGGTGGCGTCGTAGACGCCAACAATGACGCGCTTGTCAAAGTGGGTGTGGTTTCTGGTGTCAGAGTCCCCATCTGGCGCACGGGGGATCCTAGGAAGAGGCGCCATTGAGATCATGCGGTGAAAAGATGTTCTTCGCGCCAAAACGTAAAGTTGGTGTACCTTCCTCGTCCTCATCCTCACCATCCACATCGTCACTCTCCTCACCACTCAGTTCTTGAGTGTCACCAGAACCCGATTCGGCATCAGAGCCGTCGTTTCCGTCGTCACTGTCGACATCAGACGTTGGCGGCTCGGGAATGTTTTTGTCGCGTCGATCCTTCGCCTCCTGCTCCTTAACAGCCCATTCGCTGTCTAGATCGGACCAAAGATCGCTGGGTACGCGTGTAGGAACAGAATTACGTGAGCTTTTGCGCGTTGTAGCGGTCTGGTCGGCCATACTGGGGCAAAGGGCAAAAGCGAGCGTTGAGAAACACAAATCTTCACAGCCACCTTGAGATATCAGCAGTTTTGCCCGTTTCTTCTACCAAGGTTGGTGTCTTAATCTTTCTCAGTACCTGGATCACAAGGAGAAGCTGTATTAAAGAAAACAAGAAGTGAGATTCTTTTCGAGATTGGAAGGTGGCCACTTTTCGGCGGTGCGAAATTTTTGTTCAAAATTGAGACTCAAAGTGAGATTGGAAGGTCAAGAGCGCTGTCTTGTTGCACGTGCCACTGTAAGCGCAAATTACTATGTCGTTTTTCGTTTCATGTCCTTTTTGTGTTTCGCGCGCGCTTTTCTGAAAACATCTTCGTTTCAGGAACTCTTTGTGGAAATGATAGCGCGCGAGTCACAAAAGCTGGCAGGAAGTCAAAAGAAGAAACCGATCCAGGTACAAGCATATTGGTAAGGGGCAGACGTGTCTTTTTTTTTTTTTGTCAAAACATTTTTCAACGTTTTGTAGGTGAACGAATTGGAGGAGTTGCAGTTTTTGCAAGAAGTTCAGTCTTGAGACTTGACTCTTTAAGTCTTGACCTGTCGTGGATATTTCAAGTTCTCATTGCTCACATTGACGTGTCAGTTGCATCCTCTGCCCGTCTTCCGGCCACTACGAGGGTCACTGACTCACTGCAAAGTGGATGGCGGGGTGCCAGCCCGTATGTGACGCGAGTCATCGCGGTCAGTACACGAGACTTATACTCATAGTCTGATGTCGCTAAAAAAACCTTGCGCGCTTCACTTCTATCATTTATCAACATTCAACAACCGGCGGGCTTGTCAAAGAGCGGTGGTTCGCCACGCGGACACGTCTCACCCATGTGGGCAGTGAGAGGGCGCGAGTTGAAAAAGTTCAGCGACATGCGAAAGTTGCCAAGAATCTGGCAGAAAGGCAAGCCGGGGTCGGCGGCCGTGCATTGCGGCGGCAGCACTGGATTGTCTTCAAAGATGTGCGAACAGTATGCGTCAAAGTTGGTCCTACACACAATTGAAGACGAAAGGTAAAAAAAAAAGAAAAGAAAAAAAGACATGTGACTCATTCTACCAGTCCGTGCATTGGATCTGGTCGGCAATGTCGCCGAAGAGACCGGATGCCTTCCAGACAGCGCAGACGAGGCTGTCGCACACCATACTGAGACCGTCAGTGTACTCCCAGCCGTCCATCTCGGGCTCCATCACAACGCCCCACCAAGTCTTGTTTTGTGCCGCCGCTTGATTGCTCAGTGTGACAGTGCGCGTTCCCGTCAACTTGGCGTTTCCCATGCGCTTGTTGAAAGCCTGAGAGACAGAACCAATGAGATCGACAAACAATACACTAGATAGTAACGAGCAACCTCGACTTACCTGGTTCCACATTTTGTCGCCCACGGCGCCATCGAGCGAGTCAGCCAGAATCACAATAGCATGGTGCTCCTCCCATGTCATTGGGGGCGGGTAGTTGGCATTCTTCGTGTCAATCCAAGTATACAGCATGTTGTGAAATCCTGCAAAAAGAGTATACGGAATGAGAGGCTGCGACAAAGAAAGAGGGGGCAAACGGCGAATAGTCGCTTGCCAGTGCGGGTGCGTGTGCTGGAATGGAACGGAATGGAAGAACAAGAGTGGCCACAAAGAGAAACAAAAAAAGGAAACGAATTGTGTATTGCTCACCGTAAGGCAAACCTTCGGCCTTGGTGGTAAACCATTCGCGGGCCTTGGTGGAGTTGAAAAGAGCACGCGAGTGGGCGGAGAGGGGCAAGTGAACGACGTTGTAATCGGCGGCCTTGGCCTGTTTGAGCCATTGGCGGTATTCGGTCTTTTGGATGCCGTTGGTCGGCCAGTAGTTGCTATTGGTGGTACTCTCGCAGATGTAAAGAGTGTCGTTAAAGCGCAGCGCAATGGTTGTGTGACCCGTATCGGCGCCCATGCCGTAGCTGAGCATGGGGTCGAGGCCGTCTAGACGGAGGACGCCAAAGAAGTCGCCGTCGTGGATGAGCGACTCGTCGAGAAACACGTCGGTGACGTTGCGCTTGGGGAGGGAGTATGACACGCTGTCACGCAGGAACTTGACGTTTTTCTCCTGGGTGCGCATGGGGATGCCGGGGCCGCCCGTTTCCGCGGGCACGAACAGCTCAATGGTTTCGAGCAGCTGGTAGACAGTCTCGAGGGTCGACGATGGGGGCATGGCGACACGGAAGCCTTCGCGCGCCAAGAAGGTGCGATCGTCGTCATCAAACTTGCTGTGCCACTTGAGCGTGCGTGTTTCAGCCTTCTTGAAACTTGCGGTTTTGAGGCCGTTGTAGAAGAACCAAATGAAATCTTCGCAGTCGGCGTTTGCTGCCTTGGGCGACGACGAGGTGACTGTCAGCTCGGCTCCCTCGCTCGTGTACACCGCTGTTGCCGTGTACTCGTCGAAGCAACGGGTGGAGAACTTCAGCGTCTGCGCGGCCGCCGAAGACGGTGCGGGGATGAGCGACCCCATAAACTTCGGCACCCAGCCGAACGCGGGGCTCTTCCCGTCCTTCTACACAATGTCAATGGGCGATTGAGCACATGGTGATGCGTTCTCAACAAGCGGAGGGCTGGACCTCTCGAGTCATGTGAGTTGAATTGTTTATCGCAACAGTGCGCAAAACAAAACCTCTGCGGATGACAACGTATGCTTGTGACGAAATGCTCTGAGTACCTTGAGGTGCTCCACCGACTCAGTGGCCGTATCGATGATTGTACGCAGCTCGTTGCGCAGGGTTGAGAGCCAAGGCGCGAATCGTCGATAGTCCACGACACTGGAATGCACAAGGGGGTTGTACGGGGGCAGACCAAAGGCCTCGAGGGAGCCAAGGAGCGGTTCGCTGTCGCCGTGGGTGCCGGTGAGGGCCTTGACAAGCGAATCAACGGAGAGAGAGGAGGAGGTGGGCGCGGAACTCGCCAGAGCGACGCAGAGTGCAAGAAGGACCCAGCGCATCAGGAAGAGACTCGTCGCAGTTACAGACAAGGGGCTCAGGGAAGCAAAAAGAAATGAAGCTGTCTGCTGTTCAGTGCTATAAGCTACTAAAGCTAGGAAGAGTTTGAATAAATAAATAAAAACGAAAAATAATCTACAGAAAGGTTGAAGATTAGTAGACAGTAGCTGTAAATAAGCTAAATTAGCTGATAATTGATATTATCATTATTATGTCTGTTGAGTCTATTTAGTTGGTTTCTTATTTTATACATTTGGTATTATTGGGACTCTAATACATTATTAATACACGATGTACAATTATTATTATTGATTCCAACGATTAATTTTTATTATTATTATTTTGATAGTATACATACATCGACCATACATTGGCTTGCTCAAAGTCAGAATATGCCCATGTCAAAAGACGACACCACCGGAAACAAACTCCGAGGGGACGGGCACGGGTAGCCATGGCAGAGCGTCGGCAGGTGTATTCGGAAGTAGGCCCAGAGTATTCATCTTGTACACTGCCATGAGCACACTCACCATATGCAGTGCAATGAACATCAACTTGGGGGCCAGCAGCGAGTGTCTGTCATCGGCAAATCCCGCAAACGCTGAACAAGAAATAATTATTATTAAACATATTATTAGTATTATAAATACCAAGTCAGTGTATTGCGTATTTACCTGAGTTTACTCCCGACATGGCCCTCAATGGGTTGACAAGCATCATTCCTAATAGGATGCAATCTCATAAGCTACAATCCTCCTCATACACAATCCTGTCCTCTCTTTACCGGTAATCATGATTGAAAAAATGTGAATAGACGAGCCGCTCATGTACATCATAATTAGATTCATAAAGATGCTCTGACCAGGCGTCTTCGCCAAGTCGTAGGCTTTCTATCAGTTTAGAAACGAAAGTGGAAAAAACATTGAT
>CALSCP010002235.1:29843-52647 GCA_943704425.1 Ministeria vibrans ATCC 50519
TTTTTTTTTAGTGCGCTTCAAGCCCGTGCAGCAACGGCGGCACTTGCAGCGAAGGATTCAACTCGTTTTCTTGCACTTGCCTCTCAGGTACTACCGGCGTCAACTGTGAGGAAGACATCGACGAGTGTGACTCGAGCCCGTGCACCAACGGTGGTAGCTGCGTCGAGTCGGGTACCTTTGACAGCTACTCCTGTCTGTGCCATCTCGCCTACACTGGTACACACTGCGAGAACGAAATCATCGAATGCGATTCGTCGCCCTGCGTTGTCAGTCAAACTGAGTCGTGCGTCGAGAACCTGGGCTCGTTCACGTGCCGCTGCCTTCCCGGCTACACGGGCACCCAGTGCGAGTCTGAGATTGACGAATGTGCCTCGGCGCCATGCACAAATGGCGGTACCTGCACAGACGACATTGACCAGTACTCGTGTACTTGCGTCGCCGGTTTCCAGGGTACGCACTGCCAGGAGGACGTCGACGAGTGTGCGTCCAACCCATGTCAGAACGGTGGTACCTGCTCCGAAGGTTCCATGGCCAACTTTTGGGAGTGCACTTGCGCCGCTGGCTGGACCGGCACTACTTGCAGCATCGATATTGACCACTGTACGTCGCTTCCATGCCAGCATGCCGGTACGTGCCTCAACAACCCCTGGGGCGATGGCTACGCGTGCGTCTGTGCCGCCGGCTACACCGGTTTGCACTGCGAGACCAACATTGACGAGTGTACCTCCAACCCGTGCCACAATGGTGCAGGCTGCAACGACGGTGTCGCCTCGTACACATGCACTTGCACCACCGGCTGGACGGGCACCCACTGTGAAACTGACATTCCCACATGCATGATGTCCGACTGCCTCAACGGCGGCACTTGCGTCGAGGGAATCGGTGCAATGCCCAACTCGTGCAATTGCGCCGCCGGCTACACCGGTGAAATGTGTGAATCGCTCATTGACGAATGTGCCTCGTCACCTTGTGCCTACGGTGCCGACTGCGATGAGGGTGTCTTCCGTCCCAACGTGCCCCAGCCCAACACCGTATTCAATCCCGTCGAGCTGTCCACGCCAGGCCCCGCTCGCATTGTCGGCTGGAATTTTACCGTTGCTCATCCCATGACACTCACGCATCTTGGTACTTACGATCACGACAGCGACGGCCTTGCCCACGATCACATTGTGACCCTTTGGCACTCCAACTCGTCCCTCATCACCTCGGCAACCATCGGCATGTCGACCAGCATGATCCACAATGGCTTCCGCTTTGAGTCCATTCCGCCTCTCTCCCTCGAGGTTGGCGCCACTTACGTGCTCACATCGCTCTACCCGACGGTCGCCTCAACCAACGACCTCTACGTTCGATACGGCAACCCTTTCCCCGCCACGACACGTTTCACCTTCCACTCGCGCCTCCTGTGCGTCAGCTATGGCGGCCCCATCTCCAACACCTTCCCCGCGTGCGACGACAGCGACGAGGCACTCGGTCGCTTCGGTCCCATGTTCATCGAGGGCACCCCCGAACTGCCCATCGACTACTACCGTTGCAACTGCCCCGCTGGCCTCACTGGCATCAACTGTCAGATCAACCTCGACGACTGCACCTCGTCGCCCTGCACCAACAGCGGTACTTGCGTTGACGGCATTGTCTCCTACACTTGCACCTGCCCCGTTGGCTATACCGGTATTCATTGCGAGGAGGACATGGACGAGTGCATCTCCATGCCCTGCCAGAACGGCGCCACATGTTCGCCAGGCACCGCCTCCTTTTCGTGCATGTGCATGCCCGGCTACGCCGGCACGCTCTGCGACCAGGACATTGACGAGTGTGCCTCGGACCCCTGCCAGTATGGCGCTACCTGCCACGACTTTGTGAACGGCTACACGTGCACCTGTCAGAGCGGCTACACCGGCACCACGTGCCAGAACGACATCAACGAGTGCACCTCGTTGCCCTGTGCCAACGGCGGCACCTGCACCGAAGGTGACTCATTTGCCGTCGAAGTTGACGGCACCTCGGATGTGGTCGCGACGGGACACCCGCGCATGATTGGATGGACATTCACCACGGTCACTGACTTTACGCCTCGTCGCTTGTGCGTCTACGACAGCGGCCAAGACGGTCTCGCCGGGTCGCACACAGTCGGTCTGTGGACCGTCACCGGCGACGAAATTGCCTCAGTCACTGTCACCACCTCGTCACCGCTCTTTGGTCAGTTCCGCTGCGAGACCATTCCCAACTTGCCTGTCCTCGCCGCCGGCGAGCACTGCATTCTCGGAGCCTACTACAGCGGTGCAGGCCTGGGCGATGCCTACATTCACGACGACTCACCCATCCCCCCGGTGGGCTCCGTCTTTACTTTTGTCGAGAGCTACGTGTGCCTCGATCTCAGCGCCAGCGGCTACGGTTTCCCGCTCTGCTCCGACTTTGAGACGACCGAGGGCAACTTTGGGCCGTACATTGAGTACACCATTGGAGCCGGCAATGCCGACCAGTTTGTCTGCGATTGCCCGCCTGGCTATTCCGACGCACAGTGCGCGACCAACACTGACGAGTGCTCGTCGGACCCCTGCATGAATGGCGCCACATGCCACGACGGCATCAACAGCTACACCTGCTCGTGTACACCCGGCTTTGTTGGCACCCATTGCGAGAGCGACATCATTGAGTGTGCCTCCACACCCTGCCAGAACGGCGCCACCTGCAACGAAATCACACCCGGCTCGTTCACGTGCTTGTGCAGCGCTGGCTACACTGGTGCTCAGTGTCAGGTGGACATCAACGAGTGCGCTTCGTCGCCCTGTCTTAACGGCGCCCCGTGCAGTCAGGGAACTGCCGCCAACTATTGGGAGTGTACATGCTTGCCGGGCTACACCGGCACCCAGTGCGAGACGGACATTGACGATTGCGCAGGGTCGCCCTGTCAAAACGGCGGTACCTGCAGCGATGGTGTCTTCACTTTTACATGCGCTTGCGTTCCTGGCTACACTGGCCCTACGTGCGCAACGGACATTAACGAGTGCTCGTCGACCCCCTGCGCAAATGGTGGCAGCTGTTCCACTCCCATTGTGAATGCGTTCGAGTGCAGCTGCCCCCCAGGATACACTGGTAATGTCTGCCAGACGGACATCAACGAGTGTAGCTCGTTTCCCTGCCTCAACGGTGCCACGTGCAGCACTCCTCAAGCGGCAGCCTTCTCGTGTGCCTGCGCTCCCGGCTACACTGGCAACCAGTGCCAGACGGACATCAACGAGTGCGCGTCAAACCCGTGTCATAACGCGGGCACGTGCAGTCAGCCTGTGCCGGGCCAGCACAGCTGTACCTGTGTTGCGGGCTACACCGGCACTCTGTGCGATATTGACATTAACGAGTGCTCCTCATCCCCGTGCACCAACGGTGGCACTTGCAGCCAAGGCACTTCCGTTGATTTCTGGGAGTGCACTTGCGTCGCCGGTTTCACCGGCACTCAGTGTGAGGTCGACATCGACGAGTGTGCGTCGTCGCCCTGCACCAACGGCGGTACTTGCGACGAGGGTAGCATGGCCAACTTCTGGCAGTGCACCTGTGTCGCCGGTTTCACTGGCACCCAATGCGAGAGCGACATTGACGAGTGTGCGTCGTCGCCCTGCACCAACGGCGGTACTTGTAACGAGGGTAACATGGCCAACTTCTGGCAGTGCACCTGTGTCGCCGGTTTTACTGGCACCCAATGCGAGAGCGACATTGACGAGTGTGCTTCTTCCCCGTGCACCAACGGCGGCACTTGCGACGAAGGTAACATGGCGGACTTTTGGCAGTGTACCTGCAGCGCAGGCACCACCGGACAAAACTGTGAGACGGACGTGGTTGAGTGCGCGAGCACGCCATGCCAAAACGGCGGTTCTTGTCATGAGGACGCGGGCCTGGGCAGCTTTTACTGTGTTTGCATCCCGGGCTTTACTGGGGTCGACTGTGCCATCAACATCAACGACTGTCTGTCGCACCCTTGCCGCAACGGTGGCACTTGTGTCGACCTTGTCAATTCCTTCCATTGCCAGTGCACCAGCCCTTGGGAAGGTGTCCTGTGCGAAAGCGAGGTTGACGAGTGCAACTCGAACCCGTGCGCCAACGGCGGAACCTGTACCGATCTCTTTGATGCCTTCTCGTGTGCCTGCGTCAACGGTTGGGAGGGTGTGCAGTGCGAGTCGCAAGTCAACGAGTGCTCGTCGTCCCCCTGCTCCAACGGCGCCACTTGTACCGACTACTCGGTTGTGCCGCCCAACATGGACACGGGTTACTGGGTAGGCTACAGCTGTACCTGTGCCAGCGGCTTTTCGGGTGTCCATTGCGAGACAGAGCTTGACGAGTGCGAATCGTCGCCGTGTGTCAACGGTGCCACTTGCATTGACATGGTTGACGCTTTCTTCTGCTCGTGCGTCGCCGGCTTCACCGGTGCCCAGTGCGAATCAATCCACGACGAATGCTCGTCGTCGCCATGCGAGAACGGCGCCACGTGTCTCAATGCCAATGCGCCTTTCCTCTCCGACATGTTCTCCACCGAAGGCTACAACACCATTGCGATCCAATCGACAGGCGTCGTCAACCCCATGGGCGCACCGGTTCTCTGGGGCTGGGACCACTTTGGCATGCGCACACTCTTCCCGACCACCGCCAACTACTGGCGTCATGTGCGCTCCGGCAACACCTTCACCTGTGGCATCACCAAGGCGAACGGCACCGTCGAGTGCTACGGCAACCCGGTTGTGACCGGTGCGGTGCCCAGCGGTGTCTTCACCCAGTTGGACGCCGACTGGACTCACGTGTGCGGTCTGAAGACGGACGGCAAAGTCGAATGCTGGGGTGAGGCGGGTCGCATCACGCCCTTTGAAAGCTTCAGCAACTTTAAGCAGATTTGCACGGGCGAGACCCTCTCATGCGGCATCCGTGAAGACGGCACCTCCTTCTGCGGACGCCGTCCCGACCTCATTGGCATGTCGGGTCTGCCTGACATCACACCGCCGGTCAACTCGGAGTACTCGAGCATCACCTGCGGCAAGTACCACGCCTGCGGCCTGCGCATCGACACGCAACGTGTCGAGTGCTGGGGCGAGGACTACTTTGGGGTTGTGTCGGGCGCTCCCGCCACCACCCTTTTCAGCAATGTCGATGCGGGCGCACGTGTTACGTGCGGTGTCGAAGTGGGCTCGGGCAACGTCAAGTGCTGGGGTGAGACCTCGTATGGTGTCACCGGTGCGTGGCCGGATGCTCCCTACGAATATGTGCAGGCTGGCGAGCGCCACGGGTGTGCCGTGCACACCAATGGCTCGGTGACGTGCATTGGCAAGGACGGTGTGGGCATTCCCTCGACGGTTGTGCCCGCCGGCCTCGTAGTTGCCGGCTACGGTGGCGAGACACGTCTCGACTTCTACGACTGTGTCTGCCCCATCGGCTACACGGGGGTCAACTGTGAGACCAATCTGGACGATTGTGACTCGTCGCCGTGCACCAACGGTGGCCAGTGCGTCGATGGTATCTGGTCGTACCATTGCGACTGCCCCAGCGGTTTCACTGGATCTCATTGCGAGTCGGATATTGACGAGTGTAGTTCGTCGCCCTGCTCCAATGGCGCCACCTGTACCGATGGCGTCGACGGCTTTTTCTGCACGTGCGCCTCGGGCTTCACCGATGTGATCTGCTCGATGGAGATTGACGAGTGCGCCTCATCACCATGCACCAACGCCGGCACGTGTAGCGACGCTCTTGATGGATTTGCCTGCGCCTGCCACTCGGGTTTCACCGGTGCTAGCTGCCAGACCGACATCAACGAGTGCGGATCGTTCCCGTGTGTCAACGGCGCCACCTGCCAGGACATGGTCGACGGCTTCAACTGCGACTGTGTGCCAGGCTATACTGGCATTCGCTGCGAGACAAACATCAACGAGTGTGCGTCGCAGCCGTGCGTTAACGGCGCCACGTGCGACGACCAGATCAACCAGTTTGTGTGCATGTGCGTGCCCGGCTACACAGGCGTCCACTGCGAGACAGACATCAACGAGTGCGCCTCGAGCCCATGCTCCAATGGTGGCACCTGCGACGACCGCCTCAACCACTTCGTCTGCATTTGCGCCTCGGGCTTCACCGGCTCGAGGTGCCAGACGGACATCAATGAGTGCGCCTCAGTACCCTGCCAGAATGGTGCAACCTGCACGGACGGCGTCGACGGCTACAGTTGTTTGTGTGTTCCTGGCTTCACCGGCATTGAGTGTGCCTGGCAAATTCAAGAGTGTGCCTCGTCGCCTTGCGTCAACGGTGGCTTCTGCATCGACAAACTCGATGCCTTTGAGTGCACCTGTCCCAACGGCTACTCGGGTGCTCACTGCGAGATTGACATTGACGAGTGCGCCTCGTCACCTTGCTACGCCGGGCAGGGATACTGCCACGACCTGCTCGACGGCTACAACTGTGCGTGCCACGACGGATTTGTTGGTGTGCACTGCGAGACGGACGTGGACGAGTGCGCCTCGTCGCCGTGCGACTCGATTGGTACGGACGGCTGCGAAAACCGCGTGCCATACTGGCACTGCCGTTGCAAGGCTGGCTTTTACGGCGTCCGTTGCGAGACCAACATTAACGAGTGTGCCTCAAACCCGTGCCGCAACGGTGGTGTTTGCAACGACGCTGTGGACGGCTACCATTGCACTTGTCCGCCCAACCATACTGGTTTTAACTGCGACAGCGATCTTACAGCCGTCTCGCCCATTCTCGACCATCCCACATCGTGCTCGTTCGAGACCGACCCGTCCCTCGGCTACGACATGTGCCGCACCATCTGGGGCTGGATTAACCGCGCCTCGTACGCCATCACCTACTCGGCCAGCACGCCCGAAAACGAATTCTCACCCGCTCCCACCTACCGCGGCCAGCCAGCAACCTTCTCGCCCGGTCGCGTCTTCTCGGCTCTCATTGTCGACGAGCCGTGCACCACGGACATTGTGCGCTGGACCATTGGCATGGAAACCACCACGGCTGGTGTTAAACACATCAGCATGGAGTGCGGCGTGTGCGGCGGTTGCCGCAACGGCGGCTACTGCGACCAGTACACGCCGACCTGCATCTGTGCGCCCGGCTACACAGGCGGCGCCTGCGAGACAGACATTGACGAGTGCGCGTCGGAGCCGTGCCAGCATGCCTCCACCTGTGTCGATGGTGTCGACGGCTACCAATGCATCTGCTCCGCCGGCTTCACCGGCCCCAATTGCGAGTCGGACATTGATGAGTGCGCTTCGTCCCCTTGCTCGCTCATTGGCACGGCCACGTGCAACGACAACATCAACTACTTCACGTGCACCTGCAAGCCGGGTTATGAGGGTGCTCTTTGCGAACTGAACACCAACGAGTGTGCCTCAGACCCATGCGACCCGCGTGGTACCATCGCCAACGGCTGCGTCGACCTTGTGGCGCGCTGGCAATGTCAGTGCAAGACGGGCTACACGGGCTACCGTTGCCAGACGGACATCAACGAGTGCGCGTCGCAGCCTTGCCAACACGGCGGCTACTGTGGCGACGAGGAGGGACGCTTCCGCTGCTACTGTCTCCTCGGCTACACGGGCACTCGCTGCGAGACGGACATTAACGAGTGCGACTCGTCGCCATGCCGCAACGGTGCCACTTGTCATGACGTGCTCGCCGCCTTCCACTGTAACTGCGCGCCGGGCTTCACTGGTGTCCAATGTGAGCAGGAGATCAACGAGTGCGCCTCAAACCCCTGCTCACTCTTTGGCACCTGCTTCGACCTCATCAACGCATATGTGTGCCAGTGCGATGCGGGCCACGAGGGTGACCACTGCGAGATCAATCTGTGCTACCACACCGTGTGCAAGAATGGCGGTACCTGCTCAAACCCACTCGGCCGCGATGTGTTCTGCCAGTGTCTGCCCGGTTTCACCGGCGAGTTGTGCCAGACGGACATTGATGAGTGCGCGTCGTCGCCGTGCGATGCGCCTGGCACACACTTCTGCTACGACGAGGTGGACCGCTTCCGTTGCATCTGCAACCCCGGGTACACCGGCAACCGCTGTGAGGTTGAAATCAACGAGTGCGCCTCAAACCCGTGCCACAATGGTGCCACGTGCCTCGATGCCATCGACTCGTACCTGTGCTACTGCGTGCCCGGCTACACCGGCACCCACTGCGAGACAAACATTCCCGAGTGTCTCAGCTCGCCGTGTCAGAATGGTGCCACGTGCAACGACCACGTCAACTCGTTCTCCTGCTCGTGCTCCATTGGCTACGCCGGCGACCTGTGCGAGACGCTCGTGGACGAGTGCGCCTCCAACCCGTGCATCAACCACCGCATGTGCTGGGACCGCCTTGGCTACTACGACTGCGAGTGCTTGCCCGGCTGGCGTGGCCAGCAGTGTGAGATCAACGTCGATGAGTGTGCCTCGAACCCCTGCAAGTATGGCGCGACGTGCATCGACCTTGTCAACGCCTACCGCTGCACATGCCCTCCAGGTCTCACCGGCACCAATTGCGACGTTGAGATTGACGAGTGCCAGTCGTCGCCGTGCCTCGGCGGCTTTTGCACCGACGTCTTCAATGGATTCCTGTGCACGTGCCTCTCCGGATACACCGGTGTGTTGTGCGACGAGAATGCCAACGAGTGCGCGTCGAACCCTTGCCTTAACGGCGGCCAGTGCGTCGACCACTTCAACTTCTTCTCGTGCAGCTGCGCCAGTGGCTGGCAGGGACACTTGTGCCAGATCAACGTCAACGAATGCGACTCGTCGCCTTGTCAGCACTACGGCACCTGTACCGACCAAATTGACGGCTATACGTGCGCCTGCCACCCGGGCTTCACCGGTCCCAACTGCGACCTTGACTTTGACGAGTGCATTTCGAACCCGTGTCATAACGGCGGATCGTGCCGCAACGGCATCGTCTCCTTCTCGTGCGACTGCCCCAGCGGCTGGACCGGCAATCTTTGCCTCGAGATTGACGAGTGTGCTTCGTCGCCGTGTCAAAACACAGGCACATGCGTCGACCAGCTTGGCGGTTTCTATTGTAACTGCCCTCTGGGCACTGCCGGACCTCTGTGCCAGATCAACTTCCCCGACTGTGTCAGCGCACCTTGCCTCAACGGCGCTACCTGCGTCGACGGCCTGACCACCTACTCGTGTGCGTGCGCCCCCGGCTTTACCGGCACCCATTGCGAGGAGGACATCAATGAGTGTGCCTCGAATCCATGCGAAAATGGCGCGACGTGCAACAACAACATTGGCGAGTTTGTGTGCGACTGTGCGCCCGGCTGGGAGGGTGTCCAGTGCAACGTTGACACGGACGAGTGTCTGTCGGCCCCGTGTCTCTTCGGCGCGTCATGTGTCGACCACCTCAATGGATTCTCGTGCGAGTGCAGCGCAGGCTACACCGGCGCCGTGTGCCAGACTGACATTGACGAGTGTGCCTCGTACCCGTGTGTCCACGGAGGAACCTGCCACGATCACATTGACGGCTATGTTTGCTCGTGCCCCAACGGCTTCCTGGGCATTCACTGCGAGACGGACATTGACGAGTGTGCCTCGGCTCCGTGCCAGAATGGCGCCGCCTGCATTGACCTCGCCAACAGCTACTCGTGCACGTGCCTCGCCGGCTTTGAGGGCACGCACTGCGAGACCAACATTAACGAGTGTGCTTCGGCACCGTGCGAGAATGGCGCCACATGCCACGACCAGATCAATGGCTACACGTGCGCCTGTGTGCCAGGCTACACGGGCGCCGAATGCCAGACGGACATCAACGAGTGTGCTTCGTTCCCGTGCCAGAACGCTGCCACATGCATCGATCAGGTGAACGGCTACTCGTGTGTGTGCGCGCCCGGATGGAACGGCGTCCACTGCGAGATCAACATCAACGAGTGCGCTTCGGTGCCGTGCCAGAACGGCGCCACCTGCAACGACCGTGTCAACAACTACGTCTGTGTGTGCGCCGCCGGCTACACTGGCACGCACTGCGACGCAGACATCAACGAGTGTGCATCAAACCCCTGCGTACACGGCAGCTGCAGCAACCTGCTTGATCATTTTGTGTGCACATGTGAGCCTGGCTGGATGGGCAGCCGCTGTGACTCAGACACGGATGAGTGTGCGTCCGACCCGTGCCACGCCGACAATACGGCCATGTGTGACAATAGCCTCAATGCCTTCAAGTGCGTGTGCAAGCCGGGCTTTGAGGGTACCTTGTGCCAAACGGAGATCAACGAGTGCGCCACCTACCCGTGCGCCAACGGTGGCATCTGCTTCGACGGAGTGGCCGAGTACCGATGCGTGTGTCAGCCCGGCTGGACTGGCACTCAGTGCAAGATTGACGTGCTCGAGTGCGCGTCGCAGCCCTGCCAGAATGGAGCAACATGCGTCGAGGGACAGAACGTCTTTGGATGCGAATGTGTCGCGGGCTACACGGGCGCCACGTGTGCCGTCGACATTAACGAGTGTGCGTCGCAGCCTTGTCAGAATGGCGCCACCTGCGTCGATCACCTCGACGGCTACTCGTGCCAGTGCCGCCCGGGCTGGACCGGTGTCACCTGTGGCGATGATGTCCCCGAGTGCCAAAGCTCGCCGTGCCAGAACTTTGCGACATGTTTTGAGGGCACCAACGAGTTTGCTTGCGCCTGCGCCACTGGCTTTACGGGCACTCTCTGCGAGATCAATATCGACGAGTGTGCCCCGCAGCCCTGCGCCAACGGCGGTACCTGCCTCGACGTCGTCAACGGCTACAACTGTGTGTGTGTTGCGGGTTTCATTGGCTCATGGTGCAAGATCAACATTGACGAGTGCGCCTCTCAGCCGTGCACCAACGGAGGCCACTGCTACGACCGTGTCAATGGCTACGACTGTGAATGCCCGCTTGGCTATACGGGCGCCCAGTGCGAGAGCGAGATCCAAGAGTGCGCATCGATGCCGTGCCAGAACACGGGCACGTGCCACGACCTTGTCGATGGCTACTCGTGCGAGTGTCCGCTCGGTGTGGTCGGTGTGCACTGTCAGACGGACATTGACGAGTGTGCGTCGTCGCCGTGTGCCAATGGCCAGTGCAACGATCACTTTGGCAGCTTTACCTGCACTTGCAACGCCGGTTGGACTGGCTTCACCTGTGCTTTTGACATTATGGAATGCCAGTCGTCACCGTGCCAGAACGGCGCCACATGTGTCGAGGGCACCGACGCCTACCGCTGTCTCTGCCTCGACGGCTTTGACGGCGACTACTGCCAGTTCAACCGCGACGACTGTGCTTCGCAGCCGTGTGCCAATGGCGCCACCTGCGAGGACCACTTTGGCTACTACACGTGCACGTGTGCGCTTGGGTTTGTCGGCACCGAGTGTTTGGTGAACGTTGATGAGTGCGCTTCGCAGCCGTGTGTGCACGGTGCATGTGTCGACGGTGTCAACGGTTTCACTTGCTCGTGCGACCTTGGCTACTACGGACTGCTGTGCGACTCGCTTATCGACTACTGTCTGTCGAATCCGTGTTCGTCGCACGGCACCTGCGACTCTCGCACCGGTGGCTACGTGTGTGTGTGCGCAACGGGCTTTTCGGGCCACGATTGCTCGACTCTGACAAGCTCGTGCTCGCCCAACCCGTGTGCCAACTCGGGCCATTGCTCCGACACGGGTCCCGGTACCTTCTCGTGTCTGTGCGTCAAGGGCTTTGCGGGGCCCACGTGTCAAGTGAACATTGACGAGTGCGCGTCGCAGCCGTGCCTCAACGGCGCCTCGTGCGTCGACGGTGTCAACGGCTACACGTGCACCTGTGCGCCCGGCTATGAGGGCACGTTGTGCGAGCAGGAGACGAATGAGTGTGCGTCGCAGCCGTGCCAGCACCAAGGCACGTGCTCGGACCATCTCAACGGCTACTCGTGTCTGTGCCGCTCGGGCTTCTACGGTGCCCACTGCGAAAACGACATTGACGAGTGTGCGTCGAAGCCGTGCCAGAATGGCGCCACCTGCCAGAACCGTGACAACAGTTTTGTGTGTGATTGCGTGCCGGGCTACGGTGGCAGTACGTGCGCCGTCGATATCAACGAGTGTGCGTCGTCGCCCTGTGGCTTCCACGGTGTCTGCAGCGACCACATCAATAGCTTCTCGTGTGCCTGCTACGTGGGCCATTCGGGAGATTTGTGCGAGATTGACTTATCGCTGCAGACGGGTGGCAGCGTGGGCGCCACGACGGCTGCTTCATCGGCGGGCGTCACTGCCGGCATTGTTGTCGGTGTGCTCATTGCTCTGCTTGTCGTCCTGGTGCTTGTAAGGCGTCGCCAAAAATCGCGCGACCAGGTTGGCGAAGTGTCGCTGCCGTCCACGCCGGCAGCGCGCGACGAGGGAGTTGACACTCTCTTTTCGGCCTGGACCGCTCCTAATGCCGCTGCCGCGCGTCGTCCGCGATCCGCTGACAGTGACTTGTCGTCGGGTGCAAGCAGCGATGTGTTGTCGGACACGCAGTCGTCTGTGTACGGCGCGGCGCTGGGCGCAGCAGTGTTGCCCTCGTCAAGAGGTAGCTCGAGAAGATCATCGGTGGCGTCCACCAAGATGGCCGTGTCTCCCAGCGTCACCGACACCATTGACAATGATGCCGAGAACCTGTGGAGCTCGCCCGAGCGCAAGGCCAAGTCCAACGGCTCGCGCGAGCCCGCCATGCTCTTTGGTGCCATCGACTATGACGACTACGAGCAGGACAGTGATTTCGACGCGTCAGAGGAGACGCGTCTGTGAGCCCATAACGCCTTTTTATGTTTGTTATTCCTTTTGAGAGGAGACACGAGTGTGTGTGAGTGAGAGGGGGAGATGGAGAGAGAGAGCGATCACGACTATTTTGAATGAAAATCAGAAACACCAATCATTTTGAAACTTTTGCGAAATGACTCGTGAGTCGTGAGTAAATTGAGTTATTAATATTCCCGTCAGTGAAGCAAAAGTTTACTTCGCTTCATTGATCGTTTATTATGAAAATTCAATTAATTAGGAAAATGTATTCATTCATCACTGTAGTATCACTACTATAATTTGTTTGTTTTGTCATCAAGGATGGAGGTGAAACGATTCGATGGGCAAGTGGCTGTGGTGACGGGGGGCGCACAGGGGCTGGGCAATGCGATTGCAGAACGGCTGTGGCGCGAAGGGGCTGTGGTTTCGCTGTGGGACATCGACGAGGCGCTGCTGGCCAAGGCATCCTTTGGCGCCAAATGTTCAACTACAAAGGTGGCGCGTACTGTTGGGAGAACGCGCGACCTGATAGGTTTTTTTTTGGGGGGGCGGGCTTTGTTTTTATTATAGGTTGATGTGTCGGACGAGACGAGTGTTGAAGCGGCCTTTGCCAAGTGCGTGGAGGTGCATGGACGCGTCGACGTTGTGGTGAACGCTGCCGGCATTGTGGGGCCGAATGGAATCAAGACGGCGGAGCTGGACGCAGGCGCGTTCGACAAGGTAGTGTGGGGGGGACGAGGATGTGTCTCAGGCGGATGAGAGCTGCTCTGCTCTGTAGGTGTTCGCGGTGAACGGAAAGGGCTCCTTTCTCATGACCAAACATGCGCTGAAGCACATGGTGCCGCAGGACTACGGACGCATTCTCATGATTGCATCGATTGCGGGCAAAGAGGGAAACGCCGGTAGGGTGTAGTGGGTGCAAACACACGAACACACTGACTCTTGTCGACAATGTACCAGGCATGTGTGCGTATAGTACGAGCAAGGCCGCTGTGATTGGCATGGTGAAGGCAACCGGCAAAGAATACGCTGAGACAGGTGTGTCCCAGAAAGTGACACGGGATAATTATGTGTGAACTCTGTAAATTTGCGCAGGAATCACTGTCAATGCGATTGCGCCTGCCGTGGTCAAGACTGCCATGGTTGCCGCGATGGACCCCGTGCAAGTCAAGTACATGACGGACAAGGTGAAGAGAAACAACGAAGAATCGAAGAGATGCGAATTGATAGCTTTTTGTCGCAGATCCCAAAGAAGCGCTGTGCAGAACTGACCGAGGTTGCGTCGCTGGCAACCTGGATTGTGTCCAAAGAGGCGTCATTCAACACCGGGTTTACTTTTGACTTGACTGGCGGAAGAGCAGTGTATTGATTGATTATACAGAATGCGTCGTATACGACGCAGTGCCCATGCTGATCAACAGTATCCAGCCACGTACAATTTACATTTACAGTTCAAAGTTCAAAGTGATCAAACGTCATAATTTGTTATTTTTGCGTTCTTCTTCAATTATTTAGTCCGACTACACGATGGCTTTAAGAGGTCGGGGTCAAATTGACGCTGTCATGGTGACTGGAGCTCCTGGCGTCGACATTCATGCGCTGGTCGAAGGTATTGTGAGTTTTGTGCGCTCGTCGCTGACTCACGCTCGCGGGTCTGCTGGCCAGGCATCAAGGGCGAGCCGGTCCCTGAACGATCAGACGACGGGTCTGTCGACACGTATGGCTGGACAATTGACAATCGCTACTACGTCGCACCTCTCGACATTCACTGCACCGACCGATTTCTGAGCGACGACGACGAGCGCGAACTGTGGGGCCGGGTGGACGCGCTGGTCGTCGCCTTCAATGCACACGAGGTAGGGGTGTGGAGGCGAGGTGTGTGCGTGTGTGGAGTGTGCTGACGGGGATGGTAGGAGGCGACGTTTGAGCATGTGCAGCTGTGGCACAAGTGGATTGGCGAGCGGCGAGAGCCGGCCGTGCTGATTTGCGCTGTAATGCGACAGCCGAATGCCCCCTTTGACACAACGGCGACGCTTCAGTGGTGTGTGGAGGCTGGGTTTGAGATGGTGGAGGTAGGGCTACTGCTGTCTGTGCTTGATTATGGACAGCGGACGTTTTGTATAGGTGATTGTTGGGCGACACGGTCGAGCGGGACAGGTTGGGCTGCTGGGACGCAGCTTAGAAGGCAGTGCGGCACCAGTGCGGCATGAGATACAAGCGAATGGCGAAGAGGCGGAGGTGGAGGAGGGTCGAGGGAGAAGGGGCGACGCAGAGGAGGACATGGAGGATGGGATCCAGCGCATGGTCGCCGCACTGCATGCGAATATGTGGCGTGGGATGGAGCGCAAAGGGGGCGCAAGTGCGGGTGCGAGAGCAGCAGCAATAGTTGCAGCAGTAGCGCCGGAGAAAGACAGCGACAGCGACGGCGACAGTGACAGTGACAGTGAGCGGGAGGAGAGCACCATTGCGTACGCCGCAATGGCCGACGACAGTGGCGATGAGCACGATGGGAATGCTACTAGCGACGCCAGTAGTCATGGCGATGAGCACGACGGACCCAGTGCAGTTGCGTCTGCCCACGCCGCATCACACTCTGAGCCCGAGCCTGCGAGGCCCTCCCTCACCGGCGAACCACAACAGCCAGGTCCGCCCTGCCCCTTTGCTCTTTCTTCCTTCTCTCACACGCCTTTACTTTTTGTTTTTCTCTCTCTTTCTCTGTCCTTGCCCCTGTGCATCTGTTGGTGTCTAGGCGGTGCCTTCTTTGCCGCTGAGCAGATTCGAGTGCTCGAGAGTCTTTTTGGCGAAGACCCCGCTGCGACTGAAGAGCAGTCAATGGACACCTTTGAACGCGCCTTTTCCACCATGGCTCTGCTCAAGCGTACGCCTCTCCGCACATTGTTGATTTATTAAATTTTGCTTTTTTTTTTGCTTTGTTGTGTGTCGTGTTCTCACTTGTTTCTTAACCCTTTCAGAGCGCGCGGATGAACTTGCGCCCGAAGAACGACGGAAAATGGCCGAGTCTGTGGCGCTTTCCTTCTACCGCGCCATGGGCGGGGGGGACGAGGACGACGAGGATGACCTTGACCTTGCCGAGATGGGGCTGGACGAGGACGACGAGCACGCCGACTCGCTTTTGAGTGCCGACCAATAAAATGCGCGCTCGATTTCTTGTGTTTTTGATTTTAATCTCGTGATCTCCCAAGAAACCAACGCTCAGTTTTTCTTCTCTCTGCACCTACCCACTACGTCATGATCACCAGACTGGCGCTGGCGAGAGCGTGTGGGTTGACGCGTTGGCAATCGGCTGCAAACGTGATGCAACATCCGGCATCGAATATGCGCGCATTTCGTCGAGCCTTTATCTCGCTTGCCCGCGAGCCGGTGGCCGTCACCTCTGCCGTAGACAGTCGTGAAATCCAAGTGGCAGCTGCCCGCGCCGCCGCTGCGTCCGCCGTGGCGCGAATGCAGCAGACAGAGAGTGCGGCGCCTTCCGTCGACATGCCGCTGTCGTCAACGAGCGAGCCACGCGCCTCGCCGTCGACTGCCCTGGAGAACAGCACATTCATGGGCATGTCTCCCGACTTCCCGTGTCTTCAGCGCGAGCAGCTGCGCAACAACGTCGTCGCCGAGCCAACGGTAACCCCTCACTCACACACACACACACACACACAAACACACACTCAAGGTGTCTGTGTCGCATCCTCTCACCCGCCATGCTTGTTTGTGTGCAGTATGACAATGTTGTGAGTGGCTATGAGATATTCCAGTCCAACGAACCGTTTCAGTGTGAATGGGGAGGGGTACTCCCCGAAGTGTCCGTGGCGTATGAGACGTGGGGCGAACTGAATGCGTAAGATGCATTAATTGGTCTAGTCAATATTAATTTTTTTTTGTCATTCTTCAGAGACAAATCCAATGCTATTCTGATCCACACGGGACTGTCGGCGAGCTCTCATGCGAAGAGCCACGCAAAGAACCCGCGGGCGGGCTGGTGGGAGAAGTTTATCGGACCGGGGCTGGCAGTGGACACGGACAAGTTCTTTGTGGTGTGCACCAATGTGCTCGGGGGCTGCTATGGCACGACAGGTCCCGCCTCGGTGAACCCAACGACGGGCGACGCGTATGCCATGACCTTTCCGTTGATCACCGTGCGCGACATGATTGACGTGCAGCTGCGACTGCTTGACTCGCTGGGCATCGCGACCCTCCATGCATCCGTCGGCGCCTCATTGGGCGGCATGCAGTCCCTCCAGCTTGCCGCACGCGCGCCCCATCGGACCCGTCGCCTTGTCAGCATCTCTGCCGCCGCACGCTCACACCCTCTCAGCATTGCTGTGCGCCATCTGCAGCGCAAGTCGCTTATGACCGACCCCAAGTGGAACCACGGCAACTATTACGGTCAGGCACATCCCCACGCAGGTACACGTACATAGAGAAAGGAGGGAGAAAGAAACAGTGATAGAGAGAGAGAGAGAAGCTATAGAGAAATCAAAGGATGCAGAACAGACTAATAGATCATCTCTAACATGCCTCTTTCTACACCAGGTATGAAGCTTGCGCGGCAACTGGCAACCATCTATTACAGATCGGGTCCAGAGTGGGAGATGCGCTTTGCAAACGACCGCATCAACCCCTCCGCCGCCCCCTCCTTCTGCCCCGACTTTCTTATCGAGTCTTACATTGACCATCAGGGCGAGCAGTTTTGTCTCCAATACGACCCCAACAGTCTGCTCTACATCAGCAAGGCAATGGACATATTTGATCTCGGAAAGTCGTCCGCCGACCCTCAGTACGTCCAAATTCCACTCACAATTTTCTTTTCTATCACTTTGTTTCTTTCGTTCTTCTCTCACACACACTCTCTCTTTATCACTTTGTTTCTTTCTTTCTCTCTCTCTCTCTCTCTCTCTCTCTCTCTCTCTCTCTCTCTCTCTCTCTCTATCACTTTGTTTTTTTTCCTCCCTCCCTCCTTTCTCTCTCTCTCTATCACTTTGTTTCTTTTTCCCTCCCTCCCTCCTTTCTCTCTCTCTATCACTTTGTTTCTTTCGTTCTTCTCACTCACTCACTCTCTCTCTCTCTCTCTCTCTCTCTCTCTCTCTCTCTCTCTCTCTCTCTCTCTCTCTCTCTCTCTCTCTCTCTCTCTCTCTCTCTCTCTCTCTCTCCTATTCTCCTATTCTCCTATTCTCCTAATTACATTAACACCACCCTCCTTCTCTCAACTTTATCAGGTGTTTGGGTTCGCTGGGGACAGCAACATCGGGCGCATTGCGTTTCCTGCAGTGCAAGCAGTCCCTTCCTTTGCCACTTCCTTTGGTGATATGTTTGGTGATGATCCTGAGACTGTTGCGCAGATGGCCTGTCTCATTCCTTGTGCTGTTGATCAGGATCCGTAAGTCGACTCATCTTTACTCAGCAGCCAATCACAATAACTCCAACTCAAATTCACACACACAGTCGATAATTCTATCACCCACAGCCAATGACCCCTTTTTTTTCTCCAGCTACTTCCGCCTCACTCGTGACGTGGCTCCTGCCTTGGGCTATGTCAAACCCTCTCTCCTTCACAGGTTTATACGTTTCCACTCACTTTTCACCTCTCTCACTCACTCTCTTTCGATCTCGGTTTTGTAATAGCAAATTCTTCCCAGCTCTTCAGGGCAGTCAGAGCAAGATGAGTTCTTCTGACGGCACTTCGTCCATTTTCCTGACAGACTCTCCCGATGAGATCAAACAAAAGGTACCGTCTCAAATCACACCAATTCTAGAGCTTTACATTTTTTTTCTTTTCTCTTTGTTACTCTCTTCTTTTTCGTCTTTCTCACTTTGTTTCTCCCACGTTGTTTATTTCTCCTTTCTTGTCTTTCTCACTTTGTTTCTCTCATTTTCTTTCTCCTTTCTCCGTTCTCGCCTTTCTTTCTCACACACTTTGACTCTTTCTCCTCTCTGTGTCTCTCTCTCTCTCTCTCTCTCTCTCTCTCTCTCTCTCTCTCTCTCTCTCTCTCTCTCTCTCTCTCTCTCTCTCTCTCTCTCTCTCGTTAGATTCATACGCATGCATTCAGTGGAGGAGGTGTGACGAAGAAGGAGCACGAAAGACTGGGCGGAGACTGTGAGCGAGACGTGTCGTTTCAGGTGAGAAGAAGGCAAACCGTGTTAGGGGTGATAGGATTGTCGTTAGGGTTAGGGTGAGGGGATTTTAATGACACGGAAGCTGATCTTTTTTTTCTTCTTTGTTTGTTTGTAGTACTTGCGCTTCTTCCTTGATGATGATGATGAACTTGAGCGCATTCGTCAGGAATACTCATCGGGTCGTATGACAACATTTGAGCTCAAAGGTACATTTGTTTGTTGTGTCACTTTGGAGAATTAATACTCTGCCGTAGAAATTCTGGTGGGAGTTCTGCAGAAGCTAGTTGGAGAGCACCAGGCACGCCGGGCGGTTGTGACGGATGAGGAAGTGCGCTATTTCATGACTCATCGCAAGATGATTTGATTACGTGTGTTTTCAATTCTGATCTGTGGGGGGGTGGAATGCAAATGTCAAACGTTTACAACAGGTGAAGCAGAACTGAAGATACACAATAGCCTGATCGCGTAAATTGTCTCGCATTGTGATCTAAACGTCGACCTATGGATATTCCGCAAAACTTTAAACTCCCCACAATACTCAACTTATAAAAGCTTTAATTAAAGAGGAGAGGGTGAGCCTCAAACGTGAAACAACTCAAACAAGTTCAAGTGATCAAGTCACTTCAAGTCAAACCATTTCCATGTCTCGTCCGCCACTCCCCTCCCGGCCCACCGGCACGGGCCCGCCTCCCCTTGCCGGCAAGCCAAACGCCCCTCCACCCGTGCTCTCTAAGAAGCCCGGTGCGCCTCCGCCCGTCTCCGCACGACCGAAAGTGAGCACAAAGAAAGAGAGAGAGAGAGAATGAGAGGCAAAAAAAAAAAGAAAGACAAAAACTGAAGGAAAGGAGTGAAATTTGCTAACGGCCATCGCCTGTGTGTCTCGCTCAAGGCCACTTCCAAGCCAGGTGGAGCTGCCCCGCCAACGCAGGCGTCCGCTGCGGCTGCCTTGGGACCGCCGCCGTCGCTGAAGCCCAGACCGGCAGTTGCCTCTGCGCCCGTTGCCTCTCCCGCGCCTGCGCCCAACCCCCTCCCCGCGCAGAGGCCGCCGCCCAAGCCCAAGCCTGCAGCACCCGCCGCACCGCAGCCAAGCGCCACTGTCATGTACGACTTTGCAGCGGAAGCCGATGACGAACTCAGCGCCGCGACAGGGGCCACAGTGCGCCTCTTGGGCCAGCCCGACGACGACTGGTTCGAGGCTGAGTTAGACGGAGTGCGCGGGCGCATTCCCATCAGCTTTGTCGAAGTGACAGTGCCTCTCGAGGCTCAAACAGCAGGCGCACCAGCTGCACAAGCAGAAGCAGCACAAGCGCCTGCCTCCAGCACAGCACCCAAAGCGAACAGCCTCGCCGCCATCCTTGCCGCTGCCAACCGTCCTTCTCAGGCAGCAGCTGAATCACCAGCAGCTGCAGAAGTAGCGTCCGACGGTCCTCCATCTCTGCCTCCACTCCCGGGCCCATACCACCCACTGTACCACTACGTTTTTGCGCGCCACAAACCACGCGCAGTGTGCACTCAGCCATTCCAGGCAGAGGCTGAAGACGAGCTTAACCTACATGTCGGCGACACCGTGCTGCTAGTGGGACGCATCAGCGACGCATGGCTCAAGGTAACGTCACAACATCCAGCGAAACGAGACATCTGATCCCACCTTCACTCTCTAATAATATTAGGGGAAAGTCGCGTCGGGTTCCTGTGGAATGTTTCCTCAAGGTACCCAAGTGAAGTGAACTGACGAACCACCACCCACTTACACACGCGCATACAGAATTTGTGACCATTCATCAAGCCCTGCCCAACGACGACGGCACAACTCCCTTCACAACCGACGATGACGACGAAGCCACCTCCACCACCACTCCCGCCGCAACAACTACCACTGCCACTGCGCCCCCTCCCGCCTCTGCCAACGATCCTCCGCCCAGTACGTCTTTTCTCACGCCATATTCACATGCACTCACTGCTCTGTAGTGCCTGGCATCGGATTTGCAGTGCTGGAGAACTCAGTGTTTGGCAGTGACTCGCAAGGAACTCTCACAGCGCAGAGAGGGGAAATGCTGACTGTGCTGCGTGAGAACGGCAACTGGTACGAGTGCGAGCAGGATGGTATTGTCGGTCACGTTCCAAAGGCCCAGTGTGAGTTTATTCCACACTGATGAATCCATGTATGTGGAACGAGATCAACAAAAAATAATAATAATAAAAATATTTTATTATTATTATTATTATTATTATTATTATTATTATTATTATTGTATTTTTGACACTGTGTTGCTTTTCGTATGTGAATTGTGATCAATTGTCATTTGTGTTAGAAAAATCTCTTTAGTCTCAGTCTTTTTTCAGTTATTATAACAATGAACGCTCGTAGTCTCGCTGGAACGCTCTGGATATCCATTGCTCTGTTCGAGGTTGACTTGAGCGCAATCTGAGTCAAAGAAAAGTGAAAGTGAAACCAAAAAAAACGTTTCTTTCTTTCAGTTCGTCGTGTTTACCTTCGACATCCCTTTCCCCATGTCCAACGGCCTCTACCTGTCGCACCACTCGAGCATGTGGGCGCGCCTGGCCGCACTCGACCTGGGAGCGCTGATCGTCGTCATGCGACTGATGCCACTGCTCCCGCTCGCCCTGGGCCTCGTCACGCTCACCGTCCGCGCGCCTGCCGTCCGTGCCCTTTCACTCGTGCTCGGCCTGCCCATGCTTGCCGGGCCCATCTACAATTTCTGGAGTATGTTCCGATCAATCGCAAACCGCAATCTCTGACTCCCCCATTGCTCTCTCGCTCCATCCCACACTCTCTAGTCGGGTACTTCTTCAACTGCTGCAGCTTCTGGCACACGGGCGCCGGCGAGGGGCTCTCGGAGGCCGAGGGGCTCGCCAAGTTCACATCCAACTTCGCACTCAATCATCACGTCCTGCCCAAAGTACCAGGCCACGCCGTCTTTGTCGACACCGAGCACACCATCCTCATGGCTCTTGCGCTTCCCGCGATGCTTCTCTCTATTCTTGCTCTGTGTATGAGTGAGCCCAAGAAGAAGTTACAATAAGAGTCACAACATAAATAATTCATACATGTCACTGACGTTTTAACGGTAAACCCTTTCCCGAAGCCCAACCTGAGTATTCAACAATATCTCAGCTGATCTCAGTCAGTACTTTGATAAATTCGTTTTCGCACCGTTTTATTACACGATCTAGATTTTCCTATTCAAAAAAAAAATCAACCCAATCAAACTTTTTTATATCTAATTGTGACTGCGCAGCCGTCCAGTCGCCTCCCGCCCGCCCTGCGCCTTCCGCCCCCAGCCATGGCCTACCGTCCCCTCCCCGGTGCTCCTGATGACACCGCAATCGCCCATCAGTCCCAACAGCATCCGCCCAACGTCGAAGAGGTCTACGTGGGTGGCTATGTCCCCACCTATCCCCGCACCCGCAAGTCTGCCCTCGAATTGGTCATTTGGTATGATTGTTTTTGTTTTTTTTTGCGACATGTTAAAATTGTTAGGGATTTTACCAGAGTGTCTGTTTTTTCCTGTTTGCACCAACGAACGTTGCACGCCTCACAGCTCTCTGCCGGTGTAATAAAACACATGACAGCGTATCCCTGTGCGAGTGCGTCGCCGAGGATTGCTCCCGCGTTCTCTCGCTGTGCCCCAATGGCTCACTCGCATGCGCATTTCAAACACGCGCCGGTTTCGCATCTGCGCTTCCCTCGCGCCCTTCTGTTGCGTATCCCCCACCCTCGCGTTGACGATGTGTGTGTGCGTGTGTTTGGTGTGTTTGCCATGCTTTCTTGTGCGCTCTTTTGGATTTGGCTCTGTGAATTCGCTCTTCTCTCTCTATCACTTTGCTCTGTCACACACACGTTGTTTCTCTCTCACACTTTGTTCCTTTCTCCCTTCTCTCTCTCTCTCTCTCTCCCTCTCTCTCTCTCTCTCTCTCTCTCTCTCTCTCTCACT